>QLOK01008071.1:0-17114 GCA_003313805.1 Tricholoma flavovirens
GGTGATGTTGAAGTTGTAAGTGTGATGTGACTGAATGTGACAATTACCTTTTTCGTTCAAAATCTACGTGTCGGTAATACCTGCTGGATTTGAAATATTTAGTAGGCTGACTTCAAAACGTAAGCCCATCTCCCACCAGAATTATAAACTCCAATTTCTGCTGAGGAGCCGCATCACTTAAATTTTCACTTTGGATTGCTGGATGTTCACCTTAAAAGAACGAGTCCGAGGTACGAGGACTCATAATACATGGTTGTGTGTGGGCTCTATGGTGCATGTGCAGTTGAACAGAATGAACCTGGCATCAGCTACATTATGTACTTTTACTAGCCATCTACTATCCTAGCAGTATGCAAATTACAGGATCTTAATAGTGACTCTGAACTGTATGTACAACAGTACATGTGGTTATTGAGTACTTATAACCTTGACCTCAGTCTCTACTTAAAAAGCATTATTCTATGTTTGTATTGGGTGCAAATGAATAGCAGAAATATGGCCAAAAAAAATACTGAAGACCCCAGGGCATCAGCAAATCCTGGGCCATCTGCAGCACCCTGCAGCAGTACTACATAGACACCATAGTGGTCCATAGTACCCATAGTACCTATAGTGACCTTCCCCTCTGCATAGTACTGCAGAAGTGCTATGGAGTTGGCATGTAGCCTGCCATAGTCTCCAGCAGCCTGCTATAGTCTCTGGTAGTCTATAGCAGTCTAGTACAACCCACCAGTATGTCCTATCTATCTGTTGCTTAGATTTATAGCATGTAATGGGGTGGCAAAAACATTATATTCAGTCCATAAAATAGTAGTTGGGTATAGGGATGGGGGGGCAAGGGGAAGGATGGGATGAAGAGGGGGGGGGGGCAGAGTTCAGTCATGAGCAAACTACTGTAGTAATGTCTATCTAATCAAGGTAGACCTGAAAGCCAACATTGATAACTCCTCAGGTAATCATCTTCATGGGACCTTGAGCTGTCACACCCTCCTCACATGGGGCTCTCCATCAATGCTGCTGAGGGTTGCCTGTCATTGCTGGTTGCCACTGGCGGGTCCCTGTGCTCATTGGTGGTTCCCTACTGTCACTGGGTGCTCCCCTGGCATTCGTTGCTGGATATCCCTTACTGCTGGTGGGTCCCTGTCATCACCCAGGGCTCTATGTTGGCACTGGTAGGTCTCCATCAGTGCTGGTAAGAATCTTCATTAGTGGTTCCTGTTGTCACAGGGGCTCCCTGTAGCCCCCCCCCCCCTTGTCACTGGGGGTTTTTCATCATAGTATGGGCCTCCAATCATTGCCTGGGGTTTTCCATTGGCACTAGTGGGTTCCTGTCCTTATTGATAGTTCCCAGTTGCTGCTGGGGCCTCTGTAGCCTCCCCCCTTGTCACTGGGGATTCATCATCATAGTATGGGGCCTCTAATCATTGCCTTGGGTTTTCTGTCCATGCTGGTGGGTTCCCATCCCCATCAATAGTTCCCAATTGCTGTTGGGGCCTCTGTAGCCTCCCCCCTTGTCATTGGGGGTTTATTGTGTAGTATGGGCCTCCAATCATCACCTGGGGTGTTCCATCAGCACTGGTGGGTTCCTGTCCTCATTGATAGTTCCTGGTTGCTGCTGGGGCCTCTGTAGCCTCCCCCCTCATTACTGGGGGTTCATTGTCATCATAGCCTGAGCCTTTCATCAGTGTTGTGGTTCCCTGTTGTCATTGGGGCTCACAATCACCACTATGGCCCCTTGTTTTCATCATATGGGCCTCCCCCTTGCTGCCAGTGGCTAGTCATTGCTTGGGGCTCTTCATGGAGTTTTCCGTTGCTGCCTGTGGCTTTCCATCATTGCTAGGGCCTTCTTGTCACCAGTGGTGGATCCCTGTTGTTGTAACATCCTCTCATGGTTCCTAATGGTGTAAAACATTGTTAATAGTAAAAGGATATACTAGAAACTTGCCATTGTGGTGCCAGTGGGAGTCACAATGGGAAGGAGCAAAGTTGGGAGATGTGGAATATGAAAGTTCAACCATCCATCACTGGCAATTGCTACATGAGGGGAGGCCAAATGAACTTAAAGATGTAAAGCCACACAGCCTCATTTCCACACTACTACCACCACTACCACCACCACACAGCCACTACACAATGATGACAACCAACACCGTGACCAACACCACCACCACCACCCAGACAGAGCCCAACAGCAACCACAACAGCAACAATGACCCACAACAACCACAACAACCACAACAACACCAGCAACCCAAATGACACCAGCAACAGCAATGCTGACAAACACAGATGATGATGAGAGGGGAAAACAGGGCCAGGAGTTCTCTTCCAGCCCCCACTGGTGTGTTTTTCTTCACATTTTTTATTTCAATTTCAATGAAACTAACTGCAACTTGTGAGCAGACAGACAAGTGGCTATGCAGGGACTGGAGGACCATGACAGCATGACAAAAGACCACAACCAACAATGGGGGCAATGTCAACAACCCCTGGGCCAACAGCACCATGGGTGACAATGGCAACAGCACCAGGAAGAACATGAGTGATGCAAACAGACAAGTTTGTTTTTCTCTTTTTATATCTTTGATTTTCACTACTAACATCATATTTACACTATGTAGGTACTACCAGAGGCCCTAATGAAGAATCTGAGGCCAAAGTGATGGCAGGGAGGACCCAGTCACCCAACGAAGCTGGGGAGCCACCAGCAGCTACCAACTGCAACAGGGAGCACCAAATGACAATGGAGAGCCACCAGCAATGATGGAGAGGCCCTTGAATGCCCAAACAATGCCACAAAGGCCTAAATGATGACAGGGAGCCATAACCAATGACAGGGAGGCCTAGTGACAATGGGGAGGCCCAAACAATGACAGGGAGCCATGACCGATGAGGGTGAGGCCCTAGTGATGATGGGGAGGCCCAAACAACAACAAGGAAGCCCTAGCAATGATGGGGAGGCCAAAACAACAGGGAGCCATGGCCAATGAGGGTGAAGCCCTAGTGATGACAGGGAGGCCCAAATGATGATGGGGAGCCATGACCAATAAGGGTGAGGCCCTAGCAATGATGGGGAGGCCCAAACAACAATGGGAAGGCACTGAGCAATTGTGGGGAGGCACTAGCAATGATGGGAGAAGACCATGAACAGGCAGGTTCAGGAACTCCCCCCCAAGCCTGTATCGTTTTTTTTAAATTTATTTTTGTATTTCAAAAAGTACTCCTATGATACCACCCATTGTTCTGTCTAGTTCCTGTCTTTACAACTTAATGTACATATTTCTGAGTCTCAGATGAAGAATTCAATGGTTGTATCCTCATGGTAATGTTTTGAATATTATAATGATAATTCTATTGGGTGACATGGGTGAATATATTGCTTCACTATGGCATCCTATTGTAGTCTATTGTAAGTCTGCCCCAACAAAGACTCATGCTATCTACC
Organism: Tricholoma flavovirens; assembly: GCA_003313805.1. Taxonomy (NCBI): domain Eukaryota; kingdom Fungi; phylum Basidiomycota; class Agaricomycetes; order Agaricales; family Tricholomataceae; genus Tricholoma; species Tricholoma flavovirens. The sequence goes on from QLOK01008071.1 coordinate 3,446, forward strand.
AACACTGAGACCTGCATACACTCGCCAACACTCGCCTGTGGTTGCCCACCATCAAAATGCTGACATAACACATCACTGATGCCCTCGCCTGCGGTTGCCTGCACTCACACATATCTATACAACAACAACAACAGTCACTCATTTCTCAATGACAACACATGAAAGAGAGGTGCCACAAACTCTCTGATACTTACCTGGGCCCATCTGCACTCGCCTGCACTCGCCTGTGGTCACACAATCATGTGACCTCCCTCAACAATTACCACTGACAATGACAATGACTCCACACTTTGCATGCATGCACATCAGTTCCAATATTGCTCCACTGATGTGGTGCCTACTTATTCAGTAACTACACCTGATGCAGCCTCTTGCTGACAGGCCATCTTTCAGATATATTATGTACATCTTATTTTCCTAGCCTTCATTCCCACTTCTGTGCAATGAAGGTACAGTAGTTTATCATCCCCCATTTACTGTAGCTTATGGTTCCCACTTCTGTGCAACAAAGATAACTTGATCCTGTCTTTCCAGTCCACCTTAAGTCTAGTGTAGGTTGCCAAACCCAGCATCCTTCCACTTTTCTTTTGAAGCTGACAACTTTCTTCACCTACCAAACCAACCCTGTCTCGTCAACCTTCTACCTCCATCCCACTCCTCACCAGGAGCATGAGAAGAAGATTACAGGATTCTGGCCAACCAGCTGAATTAGAGACACTACCAATCACAATGACCCATCACTGCCACCATCACCACTGACCACTGATACTGACTCATCCACTGATGAAAGTACACCTACCACCACCATCCACCATCACAACCACTGGGTTGCACCACCTACCACCCAAACCAAAATGTCACCCTCCACACAACCCCTCACTGAAGTGAAGGTCACCAAGATGAAGGAATGCCCTATGCTCACTGTCAGCAAAATCACACCACTCATCATGCAATCTTGGACCCTTGCATGCAAGTGCTACAAGAAGCACAGCAGGAAGACTGACACTGAAATTGTCAGGTATGTTGCTGAGGGCATGTTTGAACCACAACTCATCACATGGTATTAAGCTGATCAAACCAGAATTGATGCTCTCTCTCTGGATGCCTACATCTCAGAGCTCGCCCAACTGGTCCTTGAAAAAAACTGGTCACACAACATTCTTGAAACCATCCTCTCTTCATCCCAAGGCAATCAAGTCTTTATAGATGGGAAAATTGAGCTTGAGAACCTGAATGCCATCCTTGCTGCCTCCACACCAACCAAGGCCCTCACCAAGGCTGAACTTAAAACCCAGCTCCAATCCAACCTCCACCCTGACCTGAGACTCAACATCAGTCTTGAACCTGTTCTAGCCATCAATCTTGCCCCCTGGGCTATTGAGGTCAAAGAATGCTGATAATACTCGACCAGGAAACCCACCCAAACGCTACAAAAGGCTTCATATGGCATAACACAGGTTAGAGGAAGGTAGTGAGGTGGTTCCAAACTTCAGCAAAGTAAACCAAGGTTATACTAACTGAAAGTGAGATATTTCAAGGGTTTTGATTGAAGTTCAAGGAAAGTTTGAGGTCACAATAAAAGTTTGAGGTCGCAATAAAAGTTTGAGATCATGATAAAAGTTCAAGGTCTCGATAAAAGTTCAAGATGTTCAATGAATGGGTCAGATATATGAGGGAGGATGCAAACAATGTAGATGGGGGCCTTGATAGATATGAATACACAACTAGCAATGTTTGATATGTTTGAGACATTGATACAACAATTTTGGAAGAAGTTCATGACAATATTGCAAAACTTCGAGAAAAGACTAGAGACTTGGACTCAAGAGTGGGAGCTCTTAAATCAGATGATAGAGAAGTAAGGGGAATGATTTCTTGTTGGAAAAGGTAGGTAATACAAGGTTATATATGTAGGTTTGAAAAACATAGGACTAAAAAGGAAATAAAACATGAGGCCTACATGAGGCAGGATGTTAACGATCTAATGGGTCTAATAATGACAGGTAGATGATAGAATGATGTGAAAAGTGGGACAAATGAAAAGAATCCATGTGGGGAAACACATGTTCCCTTTGAGGAGTCTGAAATACCTCTAAAATCCTCTCATGTCCTTCAAAGAGCAACCTTGCCTATTGTTCTTCATGCAATAAGCTTGTCATATGATCTTGGAAGGCATGGGAGGACAGTACGAGTCTCCAATGATAAGGAATATATGGGTTTGAAGAGCACTCAAGTTCGATTGATGATGTTTGAAGTGATCATGAAGGGTTCAATAATGTTCGTAGGGCTCATGAATCAATAAGTATATCTTGACATGTGGAAAATATCGCAAAGATGTTCGAAGAAGCTGGATGAAGATCAAGCTCAATCGAAAGACCTCAAGAATTATTGAAGGTTTGATATTGCTATTCACAGTGGATCAAATGTTTGTAAGATGATTGACACTTATTGAGTGAGGTTCAAGGGGGTTGCATGAGGTATGAGAGAGTGGTGCTAGGGTTTGAAGTCAGAATCAAAGATGTTTGAGGGCTTGATATTGCGCAATATTGCTTGAAAACACAATCAAAGTTGTTCAAGGTCAGATGAGGTCAATCAGACTACTGTATAGAGCTGTTATGCGCAATGCAAAATGTACTGGTGTGTGTCCCAAGTACTATCTGTGATGTGGATGTATCAACATGATGACCAGTTGTGGGCTGAAGATGCTTGCACTCAAAAACTAATTGACGCTGATAATACTCAACCAGGAAACCCACAACAAAACCCTACAAAAGGCTTCATATGGTATAACACAGGTTAGAGGAAGGTAGCGAGGTGGTACTGTACTTTGGGACCTAGGTCAAGGTTGGGGGACCTGATAGTGAGGGAATGCAAGGGATAACAAGTGGTGTTCAATCAAATATTGAGTGTTCAATCAAATATAGAGTGTTCAATCAAATATAGAGCATTCAATCAAATATAGAGTGTTCAATCAAATATTGAGCCTTCAATCAAATATAGAGCATTCAATCAAATATCAAGCTTGATTGGGCTACAGAAATGGGATTGACGAGAGGAGAGACGATGGGAGGATGACGATGGGATCAAAAGCGAGGGGAATACAATAATAGCAAGGAATAAGCGAGGGACGAGGGGCTCAATACAGAGGTTCAATAATATATTGAGGTAGTTCACGATGATATTGCAAAACTTCAAACTAGAATGAAATACTTGGACTCAAGAGTATGGCCTCTTGAATCAGACTACTGGGACAATAATGCAATGGGATTCTCTGTTGAAACAGTACATAATACAAAGTATATATGACATATGAAAAGTAATCCTAAAAAGGAAAGTGTCCATGTGTTGAACATGAGGCGGGCTGTAATTATCAAAAGGGGCTAATAACTATGGGTAAATGATGAATTGATGTGAAAAGGATGTAGAAAAGTGAAATAAAAAGGTACATACTCATGTTCCCTTTGAGGAGTTCGAAATATCTGAAAATACTTCCCATGTCCTTCAAATAGTGATCTTATCTCTTGTTCTCCATGTGATAGGCTTGTCAAACGATGTCGCGAGGTGCAGGGGTGCAGTAAGAGTGTCTGATGATGAGATAACAGCCACCAAGGTGCATGTAGTATGTTTGAAGTTTGTTTGAAGATTTTCAAGGTCATTCGAAGTTGTTCAAGATCGATCGATGATGTTCAGGATGTTCGCAGATGTTCATAGATTGTTCAGATAGATGCTATCGATGTGAGAAAGATATCCCAAAGGGGTTCGGAGAGGTTCAAAGAAGATCATCAAAGTTCAAAAAGTTTGAGACCTTGATACATTTGTTCGAGCTTGATCAAACATTCGAAATGTGATCAATATTTTTTGAACAATGGTCAGAGATGGTCGAACGACAAGTGTGTGCTGCTGCGAATGTTCGATGTCAAGTACAAAGACTTTGAATGGCTCGATATTGCTCTATCTTGCTCAAGAATGCATTCAAAGTTTGATTGAACTGTTCATAGATGTTCATATGCAGAATGCGAAAACTATAGGGTGTTTTCTGAGTACTAGATGCGAGGTGGTCTTATCAACACCTCCACTGCTGTGTGCACCACCCACCACAGTGAGAAGAAGGACTTACTCTCTCCACTCACTGATCCACCAGCAAAGGGAAGCACCTCACCAACAAAACAAGACAGACTGAGAAGAAATGCCTACTGGCCCTCACACTTGAGGAATGAGCACTCCTTGACAAACATGCCAGCTACACACGATGCCACAAGTTCAATGCTGGCCATAAAAATGCCGACTGCCCAATGAAGGCTGACAACACCTGGCCTGAGGCTGAAACCTATGCAACCCTCATGGCACCAGCAATATCTGCACTGGAAAAGGAGAATAAAGACAATGAGACCAACTCATGCATCCCTCCCCCTGCTGAAGTCCCCATCTCCATATCACACCTCTATCCTACATTATATGTCACTGGCCCCCTCATCACCGAATTTCCTGTACAAATCCATCCACTAATGGACATTGGTTCCCCCTCCACAGTGATTAGCCTTGAGCTCTGTGAGCAGCTTGGCCTTCAATGTTATCCACTTCCCAAAAAGGAAAATAACCTGTCATCACTGTGTAAGCAGAAACTCAACTGCGAGGAGTTTGTCAACCTGGAGCTACAATCAGACTGGGGGGTGTGGAAATCAAGGGTACATAGGATTAAAATAAATAAGGGACTATCATTCCCAATTATACTATGAATGCCATTTCTTTCATCCAAACAGATTGTGATCAACACACATGAACGAACGGCCATTGACAAATGATCTGGCTTCAACCTTCTCAATCCTCCTCCTCAAACACCCCAGCCCCAAGGCAAACAATGAGGTATACCTCCACTGACACCAAAGAAAATTTGGACTCCAAAACCACCCACTCCCAAAACCTCTGGAACACCAGTGCTCACTGGCTGCTTACTGCCAAGACTAATCATGTCTGCCATGCAAGATCACATTGAGGGCCTAGCATTCCAAGAACTCCTCAAGGAGAAAGATGCCAAGATGAAACTCAAATTTGCAGATCATTTCCCACTTCATCTCCCTGATAGTACTGAAGACATCCCCAGCCACATGTTTCACTGAATTCAGCTCAAAGACCCCACCAAGATCAATAATGGGAAAGGATATGCAGCACCAAAGAAATACCAAGAACCTTGGAAATGACTGCTAGACAACCACTTGAAGGCAGGCTGGATAAGACCATCTCCCTCAGAATTCACCTCACCTGCATTCTGCATGCCAAAATACATCACTGGCATACCTGACTTAACAGTCAACCCCTGGTGGGTGAATGACTACCAGGCACTCAACAGTAATACTGTACAAGACAACTTCCCTCTACCCCACATATATGATATACTCGCTGATTGTGGAAAGGGAAAAATATTTGGCAAGATGGACATGACCAACCCCTTCTTCCAGACCTGAGTACACCCTGACAACATTCACCTCACTGCTGTAAGACCACCATGGGGACTCTATGAATGGACTGTCATGCCACAGGGTGGATGCAATGTGCCTGCCATGCATCAGCGCCAAATGACTGATGGGCTCCTGAAACTCATCAGCAAGATTTGTCATGTGTACCTTGATGACATCATTATATGGTCACAAACCATGGAGGAACATGAACAAAATTGAGCTGCCATTCTTGAGGCCCTCCAAAAATCCAGCATATATTGCAACTAGGCAAAATCCAACCTCTTCACCTCTGAGTTATGTTTTCTCGGCCACATCATCTCTGGATCAGGCATCAAACCTAATCCCCATAAAACTGACCACATTGCCTCCTGGCCACAACCAACAACTGCCACCAACATCAGGGGATTCCTGGGGTTGACCAGGTACATTGTCACATTCCTACCAGCACTTGCCGAATATACAAGTGTGCTCATGCTGCTCACCACCAAGGAATGTGACTGGGAATTTCCCCCATGGACCACAGAACACCAGGCTGCCTTTGAGCACATCAAAGACCTGGTTCTCAGTGCTGACTGTCTCACTGTAATTAATTACGATGACAAGGCATCGAACATTTATGTCACCACTAATGCCAGTGACTGCCACACTGGTGCTGTTCTGAGTTTTGGTGCAACCTGGGAAACTGCCTGGCCAGTTGCCTAAAACTCATACCAACTCAATGATGCTGAGAAGAATTACCCAGTCCACAAGAAAGAATTACTTGCCATATTCAGGGCATTCAAGAAGTGGTGATCTCACCTACTCAGCACCCATTTTGAAGTTTTCACTGACCACTGAACTCTCAAATACTTCCAATCACAGAGGAGATGCCAAGATGACAAATGAGATGGTCAATGTACATGGCTGACTTTGACTACAACATCACATACATCTGTGGTGAAGAAAACACTGCCACAGATGCCCTATCCCACATGCCTGATGCTATACCAGATGCATGCCTCACTGCTTGCACAATTGTGTACACGTGCAATGTACCCAAAATGCCAGCTGGCAGCATATTAAACATCACCACAGATCAGTCACTTCTTGATGCCATTATCACTGGCTATGAGACTGATTCCTTTGCCAAACAACTTATGAAGGACATTGACATGGGGAGCATCAAAGGGGCAACCCTTACTGATAAGCTCCTCCATGTCAGCTGCCAACTTGTGATCCCACAAGATCTCAAAGTCCATGAACTACTTTACAATCAGGCACATGACACCTTGGGCCATTTTGGCTTTGATAAAAGGTCTGAATCCCTCCATGGCTCCTATTACTGGCCAAACATGCACTGGGACTTGGAAAATGCATACATCCCATCATGCACTGAGTGCCAGAGAAACAAAAACCAGACCACAAAACTCACTGGTCCTTTGCATCCACTACCAGTACCTAATGACTGCTTTGACACCATTGCCCTGGATTTCATCAGCCCACTACCAGAGGAGAATGGAAAGGACACCATCCTGACCATGATGGACCTCCTTGGTGTTGATATATGCATCACTGGTATTCACTCCTCATACACCACTGCCCAGGTCACTGTAGTGCTCTTTGATGAATGGTACTGTGAAAATGGTCTCATGTTACACCTCATCTCTGACAGAGATGCATGCTTCACTGCCAACCTCTGGACTGCACTCCACAAGCTCACTGGCATCAAACTAAAAATGTTGACATCCTATCACCCTGAAACCAATGGCAGCAGTGAACAGACAAACAAAACCATGAACCAAGCCATTTGGTACCATGTTGACAACAACCAGAAGGGCTGGCCAGCCAAACTCCCTGTGTACACTTTGCCATCATGAACACCATGAATGCATCCACTGGCTTTTCTGGTTTCTAAGTCAAAACTGGCCGATCTCCATGCATCATTCCCCCCATTGCGCCCCTCAATGAGAATGCAACCACTGAGCAGACCACTGCACATGACATCATTACATGTGTCCACCTAGATGTCCAAGACGCACAGGACAACCTACTCACTGCCAAAATCTGCTAGGCATACCATGCCAATGAACACCAGGCACCAGAGGATGTCTACAAGGTCAGTGACCTTGTCATGCTCTCCACTGACAATTGCTGCCACAATTACAAATGCAAAGGCAAAACACAAGTCACCAAATTCATGCTGTGACATGACAGCCCCTACATGGTCACACACACCTTCCCTGAATGCTCAGAATACACCCTCAAACTTCCCAACAACCCCAACACCTTCCCTGGCTTCCATGCACACCTCCTAAAATGATATGTCACCAATGACCCACTCCTCTTCCCAGACCAGGAGCCTGCCTGACTGAGGCCAATTGTCACCGAAGACGGCACAGAGGAGTGGTACATTGACAAAATTGTGGATGCATGTGAACACAGCAGGGGTGTACAATACCTTACCCGTTATGAAGGATATGGGAAGGAACATGACAAGTGGTGCCCCAGCTCAGAAATGGCTGATACAGATGCCCTTGACCAGTGGGAAGATGAAAATGGGACAGAGGTCTAAGACCCACACAATTTTTTCAAATGGGGAGGAGTGTAAGTCTGCCCCAACACAGACTCACAACATCTACCAACACTGAGACCTGCATACACTCGCCAACACTCACCTGCAGTCACCCACCATCAAAATGCTGACATAACACATCACTGATGCCCTTGCCTGTGGTTGCCTGCCCTCGCACATATCTATACAACAACAACAACAGTCACTCATTTCTCAATGACAACACATGAAAGAGAGGTGCCACAAACCTCTCTGATACTTACTGGGGCCCACCTGCACTCGCCTGTGGTCACACAATCATGTGACCTCCCTTGACAATTACCACTGATGATGACAATGACTCCACACTTTGCATGCATGCACATCAGTTCCAATATTGCTCCACTGATGTGGTGCCTACTTATTCAGTAACTATGCCTGATGCAGCCTCTTGCTGACAGGCCATCTTTTCAGATATATTATGTACATCTTATTTTTCCTAGCCTTCATTCCCACTTCCATGCAACGAAGGTACAGTAGTTGATCATCCCCCATTTACTGTAGCTTATGGTTCCCACTTCTGTACAACAAAGATAACTTGATCTGGTCTTTCCAGTCCACCTTAAGTCTAGTGTAGGTTGCCAAACCTGGCATCCTTCCATCCATGGCCCCACCCTACTGTAGACTATGGAAGCCTGCTGGAGACTATGGCATTAGTGCTTGAAAGTCCAGTCTGGTCCTGGTTTTCTGCCATTCTGGGCTTGAACCAGGACCAAACTGGACCTATGTATAGTATTGAAAATTCTAGCAAACTGCAGACCAGACTGCTCCAAACCAGTCCAGAGTGGTCCATCTGTGGTTGTCAACTGGTTTTGACCAGTCCTACCAGCTACATACTGACTATTTTTTGTAACTATAATACATATTGAAGAATAAAATATGAAAAGACTACCCCATGAGACATGCTCATTGGGCTTGTCAGTGAGTGTCCATCATTAGTAATCCCCCCCTGGATGCCCCCACCCTTTGTTAGTCATCCCCACCCACTGTTAGCCATCCCTGCTCATTGTTAGTTGTCCCTTCCCATTACTCATTGTCCCTGCCTGTTAGTGGTGGTCATGTCATGTTCATTGTTGTTGGCAGCTAGTGCCTGCAATCCACCCCACAAGCAGTGGCTTGTGAGGCTGGATGTGGGTGCTGGGTCATTGGTGTGATGTGGGGACATGTTGTCATTACCTTTTTCTCAAGGGGGTGGGGTCATTAGTGACATGGCAGCACTGCAGTGACATGGCACATACCCAGTGTTGTTCAGTTGTTATTGTCCCCCACTTCCTGTCCTGTCCTTTCCCTGCCTGTTGTGGTATGGTGGCACTGCCATTGTTTGTCATCTGTCATCCCCCATTTGTTGTCCCAGGAGCATTGGCAGCCAGCATTTGCAATCCACCCCATGAGCAGTGGCTTGTGAGGCTGGATGTGGGCACTGAAATGCTGGGCATTGTTAGTAATGTGGCAACATTGGGGTGACATGGTGACATGGCACATACCTGGCATTGTTGTTGGTGTTGCAGAGTAACATCCCCAATCCACCCCATGAGCAGTGGCTCATGGGCATGGGGGTGGGAGCTGCATTGTGCAGTGCCATGTGTTGTCATCATTGTGGTAGTCTTGTTATCAAGATCAAAACTGAATGAAAAAGTTTGTTAGTTAGTAATTTAGAAACAAGAAGACATAAATGATAACTTACTTTGGCCCCCATGGGCAGTGGTGTCATGGTGGGTAATGGTTGATGGTGGTGGTGGTGGTTGATGGTTGCTGATCAACAACTACAACACATGTAAACATGTAAATGGAGTAATCAAAACCCACATGAGGTGGGCAAACAGATGCAAATGGTCCATGCTCACCTTGCACTATATAAGCAGCTCACAATTCAATCTTTACTTTACACACTCATCAGTTTGGTCTGGGACCAGTTCAGATCAGTTTTCAATGGTTCTGCCATCCTTGGGAGATCAGCAAACCAAGAACTGAACTGATGCTATGACTGGTAGGACTAGGACCAAAGGTCCGGTTCTATTGGTTGCAATTCAGTTCAGTCTCAGTCTTTTTCTGGTTCTTGTGACTGGACCTTGAAGCACTATATGGCATGCTATGACACTACAGGAACTATGGCACACCATAGATTACTACAGTACTACAACATTTTCCTGATTTTGCTGATGTGTGACAAGCATCAAAATATCTGGGAGCCAGCTGGCTGGTGGGAGTTACATGTCAACTAGCTACATGCCTGGGACTTATATTTGAATTCCAGTGTTAGTTCCTGGTGGGAACTACCATCTAACACCATAGCTCTCCATGACTCTTAGTAACAATTGTTACCAGAAATGTTTGTTACTATCAGTCTACAGGGGGTGGGGGGGTGGGGGGGTGACTAAAGTGCGTACAGTGACACTGCTGGGCACACACACCAGCAACAGCCACTGGCATATCCTGATAAGGACATGGTAAGGACAACCAACCAACCCAGTTGTCAAGAAGAGGGGTGACTGACTTTGAGTCAAGGTTGTCAGGGCTGGACAGCAGGCCCCACAGGAAATGATGAATCTCATCACCAGATGAGATAACAACAGCAGAAAGGATGTGGAGAGTGAGAATGAACATTGTTGGACATTCATACATGAGCAATGTCACATCAGCAACACATTTGAGCCTGACAAGCATCACCACCTGCTGGCCATCATCAAGAAGACCTTTTTCTTGACAGCAAATTACCAGACATGCTCAAAAACACATCATGAACATTCCCACAGCCCCCAAGCAGCTGCACCTTCCACACCAATGCAGCCCCTCAAATGGTCGCATTCCAGTTGATCCAAGAGGTCAAAACTGTGCCAGGACAGCACAGTTATGCAAGAACATTCAAGAGTGAACATTAACACTGTAAAGAAGTCAAAAACTTTGTCAGTAACAAATCAAGTAGTTCAAATGAACTACTTAACTTCTTCTGAACCACCTGTTGTTAAATAAGTAGCATGTAGGGAAGCTGATAGCTGTTTCTGAGTGAAGATGGGTCAAAGGTTGCTTGGGTTTGAAAGGATGCAGTTGCTATTTCCCCCTTTGCAGTAGATGTCCCAACATCTTGTAATGCATCGGGTTTTGCACCTAATTTGCCAGAATGGAACCAAATGACCATATCAAACTGTCAGAGGTACTCTGACCAGTGGGCCTGCCAATGGGCCATTTAACATGCAGCTGATGCAACTGCCAAGTGTTCAGATGCAGTACTTGCCTTTCATAAGTTTATTGAGTTACTATCACCAACATTGTTCATGGCATCAATATATCCTGGAAACAGTAATGAGGCTAGACTAGTAGCAGAGCCTAGATATCTGATATCTCTGCGCAATAATTTATAAATAGCAGAATGGGACTGAGGTCGCTGGCCTATTTCGATTTATGGAGTAGTACACGATCCATGGTACTGTACTTCTACTTCAAGCACTAAGCACTAAATCCTAAAGGTTCTAGTGCGCTTTCAAGTGAAGGCGCTGATGGCGACTCGGACTCTTTAGTTACGTTCCGCGACGATAAATCTACTACTGAAATAGTCAAGAAATACTTAGTTGTTGCTACGCACCGCAACGATCAAGTCCAAGAGTCGATATACCAAATTGCACACCTGCAATCCATGATACCACAGGTGGGGGGAATGGTGAACTTTTCAGAAGCGTAGTTGACAAGTTGATTTGAACGGACACCTTAGTGTCCGTTCAAATCTACAGCCACTGGCGCGGAATTCCAGATGTCGGGTAGGGGAACAATTCATCCGTGTGGTAAAAGGCAAATTATGTATATACATGAAGTCCGCAACGATTAAAATACCGGTTCCCTAAAAATCCGTCTTCCGCTAAACACATACTACGATGGCTTGTCCTTAGTACATTATACCGAAGGAGAAGAAAGAGTGCATTATGCTGATGAGAGAAGAGCATGGAGAGGGCGTTCTAGTGGTCGTGGTAAGTTTAAGGTATAAAGTAGGGGACCATGCGAAAATGGAGGTAATGAGTTGAAGAATGAGATTCGTTGAATAACCGGGTTGAGCGTATATATGCAGTCCTTGAAAAACGGAAAAAGAAAACGATAGCGAAAGAGGGTCGTGGATAAGCTAAGCGAGTGTGGTGTCCAAATATGACAAGCGCGTAGGTCTCGGAGAGGTTTCGTTTGATGTATGGATGGTGTATGTATGAGGGGGATATATAGATCTTGAAACAAAGGGCGGTCGATAGCGCCAGGCGATGGGACGCAATATCGGAGGGGCGCGTGAGTATACATTAGGAACGAGGGTTCTGGGATCTATTGAGGCTGAGACAGATATTATTGTACATGTCGAGGAAACATGGGAAAAGTCCAGGTCCCGAGGCTTTTCTGGATTATGCGTAATAGGCGTTTGAGGGATGACGAAGAAATCTATCAACAACCATCGTACTAAACGATGATATTCAGAGAACTGTGATGAACCAACAAAAGAAATGAACGTACGAGTCGGTTCTTCGGTTTTGACCATGTCCATGTAGCATTAGGATCTGGGGCACGTTAGCTTAGCCTCGCACTATACAAAACAATGCGAGCCTCACTCTGATAAGCGTCCAGATGAGCATTGACATAATCCGCTGTCGGATAAGCCTTTGGATTGCACCCAACATTCGTCGATCCTTTCCGTTGATACACCCGCACATAATCCACCAACATCTCCGCTGGGAACATCATAGTCGTAAGGTCGATCGTCTGCCAGTTTTCTACAACAACACATTTCAGCACACTAAACCCTCTCTCCACACCGAACTATGGCGAGGTCCCCATGAAGAGGGGAAAAGAAAGAGAAAAAAACGAAACAAGACAAAAAAACAAAAACAAAAAAAAAACTCACGTGAAATCCCCAGATTCAATACGATCGACATGGGTTCCTCCGGTATCAGCCTCTGTCCGACACCGGTCCCAGTCGAACCCTGGTCTGGTCCCATGGCCGCAGCACCCATCCTGTAGGTCTTCTGACCGTCCGCCATCCACGTGATAAAACCTTCTCCAGGATTTGACGGGTTCGCCCAGTATTCGAAGCCTGCCAAAAAGCAAAAAAAAAAAAAAAATTGACTGAATCCACGTAGAAAAGTGAACGAGACAGGACTAACCCATTGTAACAAGTCGTTTGTTGGGAGATCCCTGAAACATGTCAGAGGGAAGTTTTGCCAACGCCGATACTGCCTGTTGCCTAAAATCCCCAAGTTGGGTAAATACGGAGAAAGGAAGAGGGAGAAAAAAAAAAAAAAAGGCGACATACACTGCGCTGCCGTGATAGGTATTAGGTACAGTAGTTTGATCAAAGGTAGTCCATGCATCTGCGGTATCGTTGAGATATGTGTAGTCGTGCGAGAATGGCGCGAACTGCGCGCTCTGTGACGCGACTTGACCGGTTGGATTGGCCTTGTCCCTCTCTGCCTCGAAGATATCGATCTCCGGCGCGCCACGGCCCTGGGTGACCACGGGCCCTGGATGATCAGATCCGGGGCAAGAACAGGCGCTGTTGACAGACCGAAAGGTTGAGGACGGTGACGGCGAGGCATTGACGGAGGGAAGAACGGGGAGAGTGATGTTGAGGATGTTGGTATACGTGGTGAGAACGAAC
>QLOK01008078.1:0-50424 GCA_003313805.1 Tricholoma flavovirens
GGGCACATCGCAAACCTGCTGGGCATGAAAGCCGTAATGCCTCGGTCATTTGCCTATGTTGCTGTCCAGGGTACCCAATTTGTTATTCCTTTTGGGACACCTGAAAAAAATTTCTCCAGTTACATTTTGCGCTGTCAAATGCCAGCGCATGGAATGAGAACAATGGATGCTTCAACTATGTCACATTTTACCACAACATTGTTGACTACTTTGAAGTTGATCTCAGGCCTGAAAATAAAGCTCTCACAGACTCTCTGATATCATGGTGGACTAGGTCTGTACCGATCACTAGCGTTTCCCATGCAACTGTGCAGTAAAATCTTTGGCGGGTGACCTGTTCCTTCGCAGGGGCTGCAGGGTGCTGGCTCTTCCATTGCCCAATTATCCCGCCAATGAGCAGCTTGCAGCCATGCACCACCGATGTAGATCCAGCCGCAATTGACCATAGATATTGATCCGGAAAACATACCATGTCTGATATATATAGTCAAGCCAGAGTGGCTAGAAAGGATAATATCTGATACTTCCATCCGAAATCAACTATAAATGTATATTCTCAATGACCACAATTAAGGATGCCTCGGCCCACGAATTCCAGAGGGAGAGTACTCCCAGATGTGAAATTGTAGCCTATGATGATACAACATATTGTCATGTACAGACACACTGGGTATATTATGGAGAAAGTGACCAAACCCAGCTGTAAGACAACTGCCATTAATTCTGGAGCATCTTTCATGTATAAGCAAATTGTGACCTATCGTGCGACAACAAGACACCTTGAATAGGTTCCGAAACCCAACTGTGAATATAGTACATTCTAAAACAACCATGATTAGGGGTGCCTCGGCCCACAAATTTCACCAGGATAGAGTATTCCCAGAGGTGTGGAATCACAACTTATGATAATACAGCATATTGTGACATGTACTATCACACGCTGACACAGGGTATATTATGGAGGAGCGACCAAAACCCACTGCTCTTGCTACAAGTTTCATGCATACCCAAATTGCGACCCGTTGTGTTACAACTAGGTGCTGCCCATCTTCCAAGACACCCCCGACTTTTGGCATTGTGACTAAATGAGCCAGAATGATATGCTGTACATGAAGTCCCTTGAAGTTGTGTTATCTTGCAGAAGACATTCTGTCTGTAAATTCAACTGTACGACAGCACGGTACGCCGCGCAGTGCAGGAAAACAGCTGTCATACTTCACGATGGTAACTGGGGCCTGATGGCCACAACTTGTCACAAGAAATACAAGTGACTTTTTTGTATGATGTGCCATGGGGGATCGTGTTCGCATCAATACAACTGGTTTGCCTCAGGGCAACGAAACTTACTTATGTATACCCTTATCTGAGAGATGTCAAGTAATACGGCGTATTTGGACATTCTACGCATTTGGGATGTGTTGTATCCAGTTTAGATAGTTATGCCAATTTTTTTCAGAAACCTGATGGGCCAGCTTACTTTCTTCGGTAAGTATATACCGTGATTTCTAAGCAATGGTAAGTGTAAGGCAAACAGCAGACCCCAGAAACTCAAGTCAGAGTTTATAATTATCTAATCCATGAGTACAGTATACAGACTCAAGGCTCAGTGTATTAGTTACTCATATAACCACCCAAAGGCATCATATGTACTGAATCCATGATTTAAAAGCCAGTGGCCCATTACCTTAGGTGGCCCACTTCCTGACCTGCAACAGTAATTCCACGCAGCATGCATGTTTGGCACAAATGGCGGTGTAGTACTACTAAGTCAGCACAAATGATTACAGTACCTTGTACATTCTTTAATTACTTCATGGCGATTTCCAACCCATTCGCTGCACTTATCACTGCCTTAAGACCTGACGCCGTAATATCTGTGTCGATAGCCACGCCCCACGAACTCGCCTTTTTCGCCTCAGTCACTTCATACACCAGTTCGACATATGAAGCAGCTATCACTCCTGTCCCCTCACCCACTGAATGTTCCGAGTATTCTCGAATGGTCAAGGTGCCTTTGATCTGGGAATGTAGAACAGCTAGCACAGCTGACAGTGGTCCATTCCCTTGTCCTGAGAGATTTCGAAGTTCATTGCCGAAGGCGAAGTCACCGATCAGGTGTACGTGGCCACCCTTCAAATGTTCAAGCTTAAAAGAATTCATGGAAATCTTTGCCAACCCCGCATACCGCTCGTCGAACCTGTATGTCCTTCGGAAAAGGTCGGCGAGTTCTCCTAACGAAATTTCGCCACCTGCCTCGCTGGTCGATTTTTGTACAACTTCGAAAAATGATGCCTGTAGTCGCCTGGGTAGCTCCAACCCCAAGGAGTTCACGATGGCACTGGCAACATCCGCCTGACCCGATCGTGCATTGAAGCCGACGCTCAGCTTCAACTCGGGAAGGATCTGGTCACCGACTGCACTGTTCACCGAGCTCAACAAAGCGCGCAGCCCAGAACCCGCAATATCAGAATCGACACCGACTCCCCACCATGATTCGGTCGATTTCCGATTGCCAGCGGGAACAAGTTCAACATACGACGCAGCTTTGGCATCCTTGCCCTCATTTATTGCGTGCTCCGAGTATTCACGAATGGTGAGGTCAACGTCTAGGTGCGTGCGGAGGGCATCCAGGAGAGCAGACAGCGGGCCATTCCCATCTCCCCTGATGACGCGGTACACTCCATCGACTGAGATGGTACCGTCAAACCGTCGACGCTCATCAGCAATGTCATCAGACGACTCTGGTGTGGGCTCCGCGGATATTTTGAAGTTCTTAAGCGCAAGTCTACCTTCGTATTTGGGTCCACCAAAGTGGTATGTTTGTCTGAATGCAGTGGTGATGTCATCAACTGTCATTTCTCGAGCCTCGCGGTCGGAAATGGCTTGGATAACTTGATAGAATGAAATTTGCAACTTCCGTGGAAGATCCAGATGCAAATGCTGTTTGACAAGATAAGCAATTCCACCCTTGCCAGATTGAGAATTAACCCGAATGACAGCTTCGTACGTTTGGCCAAGGTCGGCGGGATCAATGGGAAGGTATGGCATGTCCCAAATTTGGGGTTCGCCTTTCGCAGCAGCAGCTGCATGTCTGATGGTTTGAGCTTCAAAACCTTTTTTGATGGCATCTTGATGCGAGCCAGAGAACGCCGTATATACAAGCTCTCCAGCATATGGATGCCGAGGATGAACCGGAAGGTCGTTACACTGTGTGACCACATCTATAATGCCTTGGATGTTGTCGAATTTAAGATTGGGGGAGATGCCTTGCGTATATAAATTGAGTGCCAGGTTAACCAGATCGACATTGCCTGTCCGCTCTCCGTTGCCAAACAAGCAGCCCTCGATACGGTCACCCCCCGCAAGAACACCAAGTTCAGCAGATGCTATGCCCGTGCCTTCGACATTGATATTGAGACGAAATACAAAAAAAAAAAAAATTGCAACCATCGGCTCACCTCGATCATTATGTGGGTGTAAACTAACAATTACCTTTTCCCTCTCAGAGATATTGCGGCAAAAATTCTCGATCTGTATTCTTGTCAGTAATCACCTCGGATAATGTATTTCAAATCCTTACTTGGTCAGCATAGTGATTTGGAGGAGCAATCTCGACCGTGGACGGCAAATTGAAAATAATTCGGTCATCTCCTGTGCCTGCTTTACCCCATGCTGCCTTGACCGCCTCACAAATTTGCAACGCAAATGTAGGTTCGGTTTGGGTGAAAGTCTCTGGGCTATACTCGTAGATGAACTTGGTACCGTGGGTAGCAGTGCACTCCTCCGTCAATTGCCTTACGAGTTTAGTGTGCTTCACAGCGAGCTCGATGGTTTGCTCTTTCGAGTTACGGAATACAACATCCCGGAAAGTAGGAGATGTCGCATTGTACATATGTAGGATTGCTTTTTTTGTGCCAGCGACTGCATCGATAGTACGTCTGATCAAGTCTTCCCGGGCCGGAGTCAAGACCTACTTCGACATGAGCACAACAGCCAAAGGGTCAGCATGTAAAATGACTAGCCTGCACCCAGACGTCGTCGGGAACTTCTTTGTTCTCGATCAGACCCCGCACGAACTGAAAGTCGGTATCACTCGCGGCAGGATACGCGACCTCAATTTGCTTCACTCCACATTTGACTAGTTGCCTGAAGAATACCGTCTTCTGCTCCATGGTCATTGGATTTGCAAGGGCCTGATTACCATCCCTGAGATCAGTTGATAGCCATATTGGGGCTTTGGTAAAAGTATGGGAGGGCCACCGTCGATCCTTGAGGTCCAACGGGGTATAAGGTTTGTATTTTCGAGATGGGTCAGCACTTGGAAGGCTGAGTGAGATTCTATATGTATAGAGGCGGATGACTACGCAACTCACAGCATAGGCATGATTGACGTGGAACAGTATTCAAGGAAAGGGACGGTGATGTAGAAAATTTTACTCCACTCGTAGTGCGATTACTAGTACTTAGTATAACATCGAGTCATTCCCAATCATTTTTCGGAATTAGATGTCAGATCACCATATGATAGATCTTCCAACATGCCTAACACTTTGACTGTGTCTTCTAAACAATCGTCTTTCCCCTATGCTGCGATTGCCATCGCTACGTACACCAAAAAGGCTGATATCATATTCGATGATTCCACATCTGGCTTGGTTCTTGCCGTGGACGGAACACCGCTTACCCAGGAAGAAGACATCGTCCAAGTTTTGGCGAAAGAGGGGGGTTTGTCTTCGGACAGCGAGAAGGTATTCTGCCTGTTCAGCGAGTGGCATTATCTGAACTTGCCTTAGACATCCTCGTTTTTCATTCTTTCGAAAACACTGCGTTCAGTGACTGCTTTCCCAGAGATCATGTCTACGCTAGATTACCTGGATGATTACCTATGTTTTCGAACGTTTCTCGTCGGACATTCCATTACTGCAGCGGATTGGATGGTATGGGGTACTCTGAAAGGTATGTAGTAACTATTCTCTTATGATTGAAATCAGACATCCGCTCTATCTTCTGGCACTGACAGGGAGTGTCAAACTCGTTGGTCTTCTCAAAAATAACCAGCATCCCCATCTTTCTCGGTGGTTCGCTCATCTCGAATTCTTGAAAGAGACACAACACGCGCTTTCCGAACTTGCAGCGGCCAAGGCGACTAAAGCGCGATCCAATAAAACCGCTGCTAGATTTGCCCTTGGTCTGCAGGACGCAATAGATGGGCAAGTTGTTACGCGTTTCCCGCCTGAACCCAGTGGTTATTTGCATATCGGCCATACCAAGGCTGCCATCTTGAATCAGTATTTCGCTAAGATGTACAACGGGAAATTGATCATACGATTTGACGATACCAATCCTACGAAGGAGCGGGTGAGGGCCTGTGCTGCGAGAATATGATGCCTCTGCTGACTGATTTGAATCCTAGACCGAATTTGAGGATACAATACTCGAAGATCTGCGTCTTCTGGACATCCATGGCGATTCCGTGACTCACACCTCAGATCACTTCGACGTCTTATATAAATATGCCATCAAAATGATCAAATCCGGTAGAGCTTACGCTGACGATACGGAACAACAACAAGTTCGTAATAAGTTTACATCTTGTTACATGCCTAATAGCGAAATGTAAGATGCGGGACGAACGTTTTAAGGGAATTGCTTCTGCACATAGAGATGATACCGTCGAAGATAATCTCAAACACTTCGATGAGATGAAAGCAGGTAGTACAGAAGGCATTCGTTGGTGCATTCGTGCCAAGATCAGTGTCGACGATCCAAACAAAGCGCTCCGAGACCCAGTTATCTACAGGTGTAACCTCTTGCCTCATCACCGCACTGGGTATGCACTTTTTTTCTTGGTCTTGACTGTGCTTAAAATTACTTTCCAGGGATAAATGGAAAATATATCCTACCTATGACTTTGCATGCCCTATAGTCGATGTTATCGAAGGCGTCACGCACGCGCTAAGGACCAACGAGTATCGCGATCGAAATGTACAATATCACTGGATGATCGATGCTTTGAAATTACGGAAAGTGAACGTATGGGATTTTAGGTTAGAAGTTATCCCACTTATCTGTCGTTTTCACTGACTTGTGTCCACGAAGCCGCCTGAATTTCATCTACACACTTCTCTCCAAGAGGAAACTACACTGGTTTGTGGAGAAAGGGCTCGTACGGGGTTGGGATGATCCTCGTTTCCCGACCGTCCGTGGTAAAGCGAGGCAGAATTATAGTTTACCATGTGGATTGACTATCTGCTTTCTACAGGCATCCGCCGTCGCGGCATGACCGTCGAAGCATTGACCCAGTTCATGCTATCGCAAGGCCCATCCCAGGCTGTTGTTTCTTTAGAATGGGATTCGATTTGGACTCTAAATAAGAAAGTTATCGACCCCATCACACCTCGTCATTGGGCTATCCTCAAAAGCAAGAGGTCGGCGTCTCATTCTCGCACCGGAGCAGACACTCATGCATTTACAGTGTGCTAGTTACCATCAAAGGTGGTCCGACCACTCCCGAAGTTAAATCACTTCCGAAGCACAAGAAAAATCCTGATGTCGGAGAGAAAATGACGGTATACACATCTTCGATCCTTGTTGAACAGGAAGATGCGCTATCCTTTGACGACCAAGAGGAGGCAAGCGTGCCGCCCTTATTTGATGCAGTCCTTAACTCATTGGTTTTACACAGGTCACTCTCATGGACTGGGGTAACGCGATTGTACGCTCCAAGACAGTCGATGCAACTGGCCAAGTAACTGCAATCTCTATGGACCTCAATCTCGATGGAGATTTCCGGAAGACGAAGAAGAAGATAACGTGGCTGGCTGCACCAACTTCTGCACATCCTCTCGTACCCATCACGCTCCTCGATTACGATTATTTGATCACAAAGAAGAAACTAGAAGAAGATGACGACGTCGCAGATTTTGTTACCCCTGTCACTGAATTCAAAGAGCCTGCTATTGCGGATGCGAATGTTCGTGATCTCAAAATGGGGGATATCTTGCAGTTCGAGAGGAAGGGATATTTCGTGTATGACGGAGAGGTCGACGGTGTCAAAGAGTTCATCCTAATTCCTGACGGCAAAGCTGCCAGCATTGCGAGTAAAGCGAGCAACTCTGCTTCGGCGGCGGTGACGACTGATGTCCCAAAGGCACCTGATGTACCTGCAAGCAGCTCGAGAATGTACGCGATGGAGAAGATCTATGGCGATGACATGAAAATCAACACAGATACCAAGATGTACAAAATGGACAACGTGTATGAATCGTAGACTCGTTGGCACTAACCACTCCCTCGTATACATGAGCAGTGTCTCGTGCTTGCCCATGTACTAGGGATCGGTCACCGGTCTATACAAATCGTAGAAAGCAATAATGTTGAACGTCGAGCATTGAGCCTACCACCGCGTTCAGTTCTCTTGCATGATTACATACAAAAACTATCAACCATAACAGTGCTCGGAATGTAATGTTGTTATGTATTGATGAATCGATTTACCTTGTTCAACTTCTTCTATTATCTCTGATCTTTTGTATGTAGCAGACTTGTCAAAAAGAGGTGTGGGCCACCCGCAAGAAGGGCTCGGATGTGCAATGGAGTGCATCATACTAATATTATAATTTATGGCGTTGAAAGCTAGGCGGCGCGACTGGCACTTGGAGTCGGTGATTGTTTGGCAACTCGCCGTGACTCCGAGTCGACTGGCCGACTCCCCTATGTGAATGTTCTAGACGTCGAGGTGATCCCCATCCTTCAATAGGTTAAACCAACTTTGTCCAGAATGACCCATTGATCTACAGGGCCATCGCAATTGGTTATCCAGACTTCCGAAGCTTTAAACCCGTCTATTTCATCGTCCTCGCCCCTATCTGTGTATTTCAGCCTGACGCCTTCCTTTTGATTCTTTCTCCCAGTAGCATGGGCCAAATCTAGGAAAAAACGATCTCTTTCTCCGTCTCGAGCATCCTCGTCATCAATGTAACACAAGGAAAGGTGCGGAAATGCAGGTGTATGGGGGTCTGCACCTAGCTTTGTGTGAATCTGTTCATGTAGAACGCTGAGAGATGGCGTATGCTTGATTCCAATGTATACGGATCGGAAATAATGAGATCCAATAATTATGGATTCGAACTCGACAACAATTGAGCCTTGGTTTGTCGGAATTGCTGAGCGCAAGTCTGATACGGACGTGCCAGATGATGGAAATGATGCGAGCGTGATGTGGGGGTGGAATTCAGGGTAGGAGGCAGACTCGAAGCTTGATCCTGAAGATCGCCCATAGCTTTTCATAACAGTCTTCAACTTCAGCGCATCCTCAGTTTGAGGTACCAACCACAGCGATATACCTGTGCATTCACGATCACTTACACTATATGCCATACTATATATGACGGGTATGCTGCTCACCCATGGTATATGATGATGTGCAGGTGTAAAAACTCTGGCGATAACTTGAAGTTCAACCCAGTCTGAGCTTGCAAGGACTCGGCGGAAGCACAGTCTGATAGATATGATGTATCAGTGGGGAGATTTTTTAATTTCTTATTGTCACAACATTTGATCAATAAATACCAATTCGCCCTACAAACCTTTATTACCCTTATCAGTTACAACATTTCGTCCATAAGAAAGAATATCTGCCATCACTCATCCCCAGCATGACCCTCACTTCCCTGTGCTCCATCATGCAAACTAATCCAGCTGTCAACGCTCTCAGAAGTATTGCTCTCCGCATCGGCCTCGGAACTTGTGTCGGAACGGTCATTTCCACTCTCATCGTGTCCTTCATGTCTTTGTCCGTCCCTATTGTAAGCAGTAGCTGCACCCCTGGGTGTAACTGGTGGGGGAAATGGGAGGTCAGGAGCTCGACGGAGGAACGGTTCTATCGGAAGAATGCGATTACGAATAGAGACAAGAAAATGGGGGATATTGAGGAGACTATCAAGAATCAGCGACGGTAGGTGGGAAGCAACCCTGTACGTGTATGCTAGGGGAAAATGTCAATGCGTCGCACTGTATTGACGAAACTATAGTACTAACCACCAGCTCCAACCGAGAACCGTTCTCCGCGAATCCAGTTTCGGATTTTACCAAGGCCAAGGTTAATTGACGTCGCGTCGTGTCGACCTTCAGTCACAACGCCCACAAGCTTGTTAACAAACACACTGACATCCGTGGGTCTCCGTGTAACCCCATACCGGCGTCCGTTCTTAAACAGGGCAGAAAACGCATCCCAAGGCGACGTAGGCGGAGGGAGGCCATGCAAGATGGAGGCAAACGCAGGACCATAAGTTACTTTTTCTGAAGGGCTCCATTCTTCCATAGCTTTGTAGATATTTTCTGGAGGTAAATTGCTTGAAGACTGGCCCGCATCGAAAAGACCAACATCGGCAACAAGGACTCTGATATTCTTCATCGATTCAGATTTGTCTGTCAGCGAGGCAACGTTGATTTCCCTGCGGAGAACCTCAATACCACGAAGAGTTCCTGCGGCACTCATGGCTTGCATGGAAGCAAAGGGGAGTCCAACTCGGGCGTCCATTGCGGGCAAGCAGACAATGATCGACTTTCTACCCTTATCGCGCGAGCGGGCGGGTCCGGTCCGCAGGAGAGGCATCAGGGCTTGGATGACTTGGAGCGGGGTGATATGCGTCGCATTGAGAAAGGGAATATAAGTGTTACGTAGAGATATGTGTTCAAGCGGTGCGTGTACGGATGGGGTTGAAGATGGTAAGGTTAAAAGAGAGATGACGGAGTGGATGTACGGGTGAGACGTGGGCGATGCGAATGGGTCGCCGGCAGCTGTGATGGGGAACTTGCGGGAAAGCGTGGAGGCTAAAGAGCGCAGGAATACGGGTACTGTCGCGGGCTACATATGGGTCAGATGGGTCAATATTTGTGGTAATACTAAAACAGACATGCCTCGTAAGGGTCAAGTACAAGAGCCCTGACATAACCTTGGCATTTGCGCTCAAGGACCTCAACGGCTTCCGGAGTTGAGACGCTAGTGATGACAATAAACCCCCTTTTCTCCAGACCAAGTATTAATGGAAGCGCGAGGGGAATATCACCTCCAAGGACGACTGTGATTAGACTATCAGCAAGAGGAAGTGAACACCGAGACGGGCTAGACTAACCAACAACCTGCT
The DNA here is from genome assembly GCA_003313805.1 of Tricholoma flavovirens. Lineage (NCBI taxonomy): Eukaryota > Fungi > Basidiomycota > Agaricomycetes > Agaricales > Tricholomataceae > Tricholoma > Tricholoma flavovirens. The sequence goes on from QLOK01008078.1 coordinate 10,149, forward strand.
GTCTTTCGGTGGGCTGTGCCTTTACTCTGTACCTATTTCTTTTCTTCGTATCGATAGCTTTGTATCCGACCAGCAGACCTGTCCCTGCTACACCAATCACTATGGCTGACGTTGTCCAGGGATGCCGACCGAACCAATCTGCCGACTTGCTCAGCCAAGACAAATTTAGAGGGGGAGGCGGCGGGGGAGGAGGTGGCGGGGGTACTTGGAAGTCGCCAAGGCTTGGGAGATGCATGCTGGGAAAGGTGGGCATGTCGGGTCCATAGCGAGAGATGTCGAGCCAGAGGCGATTGACTGCTTCGTGTACGTTAGGAAAATCAGTGCTTGCTGCAGAAAGGGAAGAGAAAAAGTATTCTTCGAGAGATTCAAAATATCCTTCAATCTTCTCGACAGTGTCCATCGTGGTCTCACTGAAACTTACAAAAACAAATCAACCCAAATCGACGCCAGCAGGACTCGAACCTGCGCCCTCAAAGAGGAACAGATTTCTAATCTGTCGCCGTAACCACTTGGCTATAGCGCCCTTCAAATTTTGTCCAAAGATGCTCATTATAATCTTGAACAGGAAAATACTAGTCATTCTCTACACAAAAGTATAATTTTGTTGTAATCGAGGGCACAATGAAACGGTTCTACGGTTGTTTCTAAACCTACTCCTCAACAATCATTAGTTGCCCATCTCCTTAGCCAGCTGCTCAGCCTTAGCCTTAGCATCCTCAATTGTGCCAGTCTAAATGACGTTATTTGTCAGTCATACTCTACTGTTGCATGAAGAAGTGCAGACGTACCATGTAGAATGCAGATTCGGGAAGGGAATCGTGTGCGCCGGAAAGAATCTCCTTAAAGGACCGAACAGTATCTTTGAGAGGCACAAGTTTACCCTCGTAGCCAGTGAAAACCTGTGCAACCTGGAAAGGTTGTGACATAAAACGCTGGATCTTTCGTGCACGCTCGACCTTTGGGATACAACTTATCAAAGGGGTGAATAAAACCGTCAGGGAACCCTTCTTACAGTCAATTTGTCTTCCTCAGACAACTCGTCCATACCCAGGATGGCAATAATATCCTGGAGCGACTTGTAGTCCTGGAGAATCTTTTGCACTGCTGTAGCAACATCGTAATGTTCTTGGCCGACCTACAGGATGTTGCATAAGCAGGGCAGATTCGTGCAGAATAATAAACAAAGACTAACGATACGGGGATCCAGCATACGCGACTTGGAATCGAGGGGGTCAACAGCGGGGTAGATACCGAGCTCAGCAATACCACGGGACAAGACAGTAGTGGCGTCCAAGTGAGCGAAGGTTGTGGCCGGAGCAGGATCCGTCAGATCATCAGCGGGCACATACACAGCCTGTACGGAGGTGATGGAGCCTTTCTTTGTAGTGGTGATACGTTCTTGCCTGTTCAAAAATCAATTGGCTGTATAAACGATGGGTCAACAACGTACATGCCACCCATGTCCGTGGAGAGCGTGGGTTGGTAACCGACAGCGGAGGGGATACGACCAAGAAGTGCAGACACTTCTGATCCAGCCTGAGTGAAGCGGAAAATGTTGTCGATGAAGAGCAACACATCTTGGCCTTCCTCGTCACGGAAGTATTCGGCGATGGTAAGACCAGTGAGAGCAACACGCGCACGAGCACCGGGGGGCTCGTTCATCTGGCCGAAGACCAGAGCGACCTTGGAGTCACCCTGAAGGTTGATGACACCGGTTTCAATCATCTCGTGATAGAGATCATTACCCTCACGGGTGCGCTCCCCAACACCTAAAAGAGAGGTGAATGGTTGGGCACTGGCGGAAACAAGGAAATAGGCTTACCACAGAAGATAGAGAAACCACCATGAGCCTTTGCGACGTTGTTGATAAGTTCCTGAATCAACACCGTCTTGCCGACACCGGCACCTCCGAACAAACCGATCTTTCCACCACGTGCATAGGGCGCAAGAAGGTCGACAACCTTGATACCAGTCTCCAAAACCTCGGCGGTAGTGGACTGGTCAACGAATGGAGGCGGGTCCGAGTGGATGGGAGAAAGTTTCACACCCTTGATAGGACCACGTTCGTCAATGGGTTCACCGATGACATTCATGATTCTTCCGAGAGTCGCAGTGCCGACAGGGACCATGATAGGAGCACCAGTGTCAATGACCTTTGTCCCCCGGACGAGACCTTCTGTACCGTCCATGGCAATAGTACGTACAGAGTTCTCACCCAAGTGGGACGCGACCTCAAGGACGAGGCGACCACCACTGAAATTTTGTACCTCCAGGGCATTGAGAATGGGAGGAAGGTTGTCGGTGTCAAACTCCACATCAACAACGGCACCAATGACAGTTTTTACGGACCCGACAGCGCCTTTTGCTTCCGTTGCATATGTACGAGCAGCTGCTTTGAGGGAAATGGTTGGAAAAGTAGAAAATGTTATAAAAAAAAGACTAACCCGGTGGTGATACACGGCAAGGACGAGCCGGGACAGACCGCTGCTGGGTATGTGTTGGAAGAGAAGCCCTTGTAAGAAGGGTGGAGGTTGAGAAGAACGCGTTTGTTCTGTTCGCGCTTTTCAACGCTCTCTTGGAGAGACGAGCGACGACACCACGGGAGGTGAGCATGGTGAGCAATGGAATAAAAGTAAGTGGAAGCTGGCAAGAAACTTATGTACAGTTGGCCAAAAACTTGGCCTTGAAATCCCGACACGTAGTTCACACACTCCGGCTTCATCCGTTACTTAGATCCATCCATGACTTCTCGGGTCTCCGCAAGAATCAAGCACTCTAGAAAAATACACAATGTTGATGATCCTTTTATTGACCATGGTTCCAGCGACGAAAGCTACACAAAAAAGAGAAATTTTCGCAAGCCCGAGCAGTCCAAAGTCGACAATTCTTGGCAGAGACCTAGAGGTCGCGGCAAATTGAAGATGCTACCAGAGATGCCAGTAGATATTTTACTTGAAGTGAGACTCCCTATACAACCTAAATTCGTCCAACCTCACTCGTGTCCAATTGATGTTCAACAGATTTTCAGTCTTCTTGACGTCGTAGATATCTTGCACCTTTCACGGACAACCAAAGCCCTACGGCGTATCTTGATGTCTCGTTCAGCAATTGTAGTGTGGAAGGCAGTCTTTACGCGTGAACCTGAACTGCATGACAGGCCCAACGATATGATCGAGCCTCAGTGGGCCAATCTGGCATTCTCTAACCACTGTCATGCAAGTCATGTTTACTATCGGTGTCTCGACCATTCATCTGACGCTCTAACTGATCGCAGTTTTGCCTGTCAGAAGGAGAGCATTCGATATTATGGGCTTTTCGCGTGCGTTCCTGCGAGAAATGCACGAAGGACCGGTTCGTCTATCTGCAGCTGCTTCGACATATTGACATAACCGTTCCCCAGTTTTGTATCGGAAGCCGAAGTCTTCAGAAGGCTGTCCGGTAAACTAATCTGCAAGCATCCAGATTTGTTGCTCCGATCCCTTGTCAAAGGCAAGGGCACAAAGGGCGAAAGTGAGAAATTCCAAGTGATTCCACTGGTCTTTGCTGATAATATTGCAGCATCGCACGCAAGAACAGTCTGTGGTATCGCTGATGCAAAGGCGGTCAATCTCAAATTAGCACAACTGAAGAATGACAAACATCGCTTCGACATGTTCGTTGCCGAACGAAGAAACGTCGTAGTGGAGATCGAGAAGGTAATGTTCAGTTGAACACTTCGTTCGCAGCTTTCCAATTCAACTGAAAACAATGGAGTTTGTGGCAAAATGTGAGCAATCGACTTTTCTTCGAGCTACAAGACTTCGGCTTGAGGCAGAAGCCGCGCGTGAAGCGCGCAATCAAAGGTACGAGTTTACGACCGTTCCTGAGGATCATCATTCATCTACATGTACCCAAGGATTTTTCAACGACTGAAAGACCTGGGATACGGTGATGAGGTGGAGCGCCTCAACCAAATAGACCCTACAATTTTATCCGAATATCCGTCCATCAAGCAAACTAAGAATCTTACAGAACGTGGTGGGTTCTCATGCCCTTATACACATGCAGACACTCCTTCACACACGGCTTAGCCTGGAGTAATATGTTGCCAGCGCTTGTGGAGCTAATGGAAGATACAAGAATAAAACTCCGGAAGAAACAACGCAAATCTCTGTTGAAAAGACGTTTGCGACTCATTTCAGACATATTCAATAACTACAAGCAGTCTAGATCGCCTAGTGAGATCATCCCAAGTCCTGCTGACATCTGTAACCTCCCCCAAGTTATGGCTATGTTGGAGGATCCGGCTCCTGACGCGTACATTACACCAGAAAGCTTCGCGGAGCTTCAAGAACAATTTCCTTGGCTATGTAAAGACTGGGTTGCATCACGGAATCAAGAGCTCTTGTTAATGCCGGGTCATCCTGCTAATCTGATTGCGGGTGTGGACGAATTCTGCCGCCTGCACCTTGCTACAACCTTTTTCAAATGTTCGGAATGCATCGAGCCTATCTCGTACCCCCGCGTTCTGGTTCATGGATGTTTGACGGCCCTTCGTATTGGGAATCGCAACCGAGAGGACGACAAAGCCCTGATATATACGAGCCTTGATTGCGAGCCATGGAATACCGATCACGACAGGATTTCCTATTTCGACGCTGCAGAAACCTCTGCCAGGTCTGTACTTGAGAACATTGGCCTAGATGCGGATGTTGTCACAGCGGCCAACTTGAATGATATGAACAAATGGCTAGAGTGCTTGCGTTGTACCCATCGTACCAAAGGACGGCCAGTGTTTAAGTGGACAAAAGCAGTTGGTGGTGTATCATATCTTTGCGTGTCGAGGTACTGATATAAGCCAATGCCATCCCCACACTACGCAGATACTTCATGACATGAACCATGTTGTCTCTGACAATCAATCGGCGGTATGGATGGTCCTCAGCGATGACGATGCAAAGCTTGCGCAGAAGCAAGAAGCTGATAAATACATGTCTCACCAAAGTGATTCAGCTGACTTTGTCTGTGTGCGTTGTGACGAAAGGATGTCGTTCTCAGCTCTCAGATCTCATGCACGGTTCAGGTTAGCCATGATTTTCTGCTTAGCTCTACCCCAACTATATTTGCACTTATAGGCACGGCGTGCAAGATTTCCAAAAAGAAGACTATCGGCTAGATCTCGACGCCGGGATTCAGCCTCCATTTTCTATTATGATTCCGTCTAACGAATCCATCGGTGGTATTGAAGTGATGCCCCTTTATCCTTGTGTAGAGCCACAGAACACGGACTCGGATGACAATGATCTATATGTGTAACTACTACTGCAGCTGGACAATGTATACCGTGAATTGTCATTTTCGGTAAGATCTGGTAACGAGCGGATCCAAACAAGAATCAACAAAGCTCTCGAACAACACGGTTCAACCGCTTCGACGCGTCCGATTTCTGAAAGCTTACACGCTGCATTGGCAAGACATAACTAGCCGAACCAGGTGTTGCACGTAGCCATGTCTTTACTGTCTGACAGACAGCGAGAGGATTTGTGGGTCCACAAGCGATAAGAATGTTCAATCAGAAACTAACAAGAAGTCGTTTACCTTGCGCACTTAGACACAAGTCTATGCTTGAATACTTGTATACCAATAATTTCACCGAAGCTTTCAACGCCCTCAAATCTTCGACTGGCACCGAATATACACCAGATCCGAAAGCAAAATATGCGGGGCTTCTGGAGAAGAAGTGGACGAGTGTCATCAGATTACAAAAGAAGGTAAGTTATTCGTTATCAAATGCCTTTTAGGAATAAGTTGATTTGAACTCTTTTTGCTGCTCCTGAAAACTAGATCATGGATCTTGAGAATCGCAACGCTGCACTACAAGAAGAGCTATCCTTAACACCCGCTCGACGTACTGCTTCTCAAGTTGATTGGGTTCCTCGCGCACCAGCCGCACATGTTCTGACGGGACATCGATCTCCCGTGACGCGTGTCGCGTTCCATCCACAGTATTCAATCATTGCCTCTGCAAGCGAGGACGCGACCGTCAAGATATGGGACTGGGAGACTGGTGAATTTGAACGGACATTGAAGGGCCATACGAAAGCGATCATGGATGTTGATTTCGATCACAAGGGACACCTCCTAGGCGAGTTTTCTATCCTGTATGTACTGAAGGGATATTTCCTGACATCGCGTAGTGACGTGTTCTTCGGATTTGTTCATTAAGATATGGGACTCCCAAAACGACTGGAAGAATACAAAAACATTCCCAGGTCATGAACATTCGGTATCGGCTGTGCGGTTCATGCCCGGCGATCAATTTATCGTCAGCGCCAGCAGAGATCGCACCATCAGGGTATTCGATGTTGCATCGACGTAGGTCTTCTTAATTCCTCCCTCCCTTAAACTTTACCGATAATCTGGTTCTCAAGGCATCTTGTAAGAACCATATTGGGTCACTCAGAATGGGTACGGTGTGTGGTGCCGTCAGACGACGGAAAACTCCTAGCGAGTGGATCAAAAGATCATGTCAGGCTCCTCCTCTGTTATTGTAACACTCATTGACGAAATGTAGACTGTACGGTTATGGGATCCTCTGACCGGAGAGTCTAAAATGGAGATGAGAGGTCACGAACATGATGTTGAGGTTGTTGTATTTGCCCCCGTCTCAGCATATGCCGCCATACGGGAGCTAGCAGGGATTCCAGTTAGTGTCCATACATTCCTTGCCCGTGCCTCTGACAATCTTTCCAGCAATCCGATCGCAGTAAGCGACATGGCTTATATATCGCTAGCGGTGCCAGGGACAAGACTATAAAGCTATGGGACACGCAAAGTGGTCGGATTCTCAGAAATCTTGTGAGTATCAGACACCTCATCCGACTTGGTGCATGTAATTAATACCGAACCATAGCCGGGGCATGATAATTGGATTCGTGCTCTTGCATTCCACCCTTCAGGAAAATACCTTCTTTCAGCGTCTGATGACAAGACAATTCGAGTATGGGAACTCACAACTGGACGCTGCATAAAGACTGTCGACGCACACAATCATTTCGTCACGACCCTTGCTTGGGGACGACAGCCGGTGTCTGGCGCAAACGCGGGTCCGGAAGTGAATGGAACGACAGTGGAAGGAAATGCTTCAGCAGAGCCAGAGAAGCTAGTCAACGTTGTTGCCACTGGAAGTGTTGATCAGACAATCAAAGTTTGGCTGCCATAATAAGCTCACAATGGGCCCTTTGGTCCATTCTGATTGCTGTTGCAATCGACGATGGTGCCACTGCGACAGTGATCGAGCTAATCTGCACACGCTTGTCACGGTTGATTATGGCTGTAAGGATGTGCAGCTTCGGATATACACCCCGTCGTGGGTTCACCTCGCCTTTCCCTTGTAAAGTCCGCCCCGGTGCGTGATATTCCCTCGATTAATAGTATCATTAAAACTTAAATATGTGTTTGGTGTGTAGGTGGGCACGAGCATTTGCGTGTGATACTTATCGCATCATGATAGGATCCATGAACCCTATGAGTATTTATGCAACTGCTTTTCACCGGCGCTCCTGCCAATCATTCATCCTTCACGATCTTTGTTTCTGAACATTATTCTCTCTCCATTCAAGTGCCTTTTACTCGATGTTTTGTCTGCTCGATCATTTATAAGCAATTTGTGATATTTTACTAGATTCCCGCTTGTTGGCATCTCTTAGTGCGTGTAATCATACCTATTCTCCATGTTCAGGATAACTTGTGAAAATCACTCACATTCTAGACTCTCGCATATAAAGTGGTGGAATTTCTTGAAGCCGTTGGCTTATAATAGCCCGCACAAGTGAAAAAATTCCCACAAAAAGAGCGGGAACCCAATGAGAAAGGTCAAATCCAGAAGAGGCCGTGTCCGGAAGTGATAATTCTCGTATCTTGCACGTTACGGACGCGAATTCAGATAAACTACAGATTTCTGGGATGAATTGTGAGACTGTTTGGGACCCTATTAGCCCTCGTGAGCTAACAAAGAACTCGACGCCCCCGCCATGAGCCACCACTTGCATCGCGACAGGAAAGGTTAAAACTCCGTGGCGTTGGTTGTGGTTATTCGATACTCTTTTCTCCGATGAATGTCGGCACTTTTGTGGCGTCGCGTTCAAGTTATAATCCATTAATTGATATAAAGTTCAGCGGGGGCAAATCGAGAAGTATGAAGAATGAGCTTGGTCCTGCGTTTAGCACTAGTTTACCGCCTCAATCGGGGAGGCAATCCCACCGTCTATGAAATTTCTGCCACCTCCTGGATTTACGAACTCGACATTCAATAATCTAAGAGCCCTTGCTTTAAACTCTGTCCGTCTTGCAAGTTATTGACCTCGACAGAGGCGATGTGCGATGGGAATGTAAATTCGTTGCCTGCTTGAAGTTCTCGCTTGGGGTCTGGTACTGGCATTACATTGGGGAATAGACCAAACGGCAGCAAGACAGGGGGCGAGTAGAGATTTCCATCATCCAAAGCAGAGTGCCGAAGCTGTGGTTGGTGGTTCGCTTGGGCGAAATCGAGAAGACCAGATGATTCCAATGCATGACTCAATGTGGAATGAGATGGGGGCTCTGGCGTATCGTCTGACGAAATTGGGGAATAAGCCATTGGTTCTCCAGTGGAAGACCTGCTTAGATGCGGTTGAGAATAAGAGGGGCGGACAAAAGAAAACTGTTCATACCCCGAATTACCGCTGTCGCCATGATAATTCCAGGCATACATCTGATCAACATGCGGCATCTTCTGATGCTCAAATTGCCCAACCGCGGCCCGTTTTGTTAGAGGTAGGGGATGTTGGAATGCCGGAGACACTCTCCCTTGAGTCGAGAATAGGCCGTGTGAGTTCGAGCCCACGGTCAGCAAAGGGGCTGGAGTGTCCAACCGAAACTGCATGAACGGATCCTCTTTGTTTGTAAGGGAACTCTGTATTCCCTGTACACCGTGCCACTGCTGTTGCGGGGGGTGCCGGCCATGGTCAGAGGACCCTTGCTGTGGCGTTCGCTGTGGTCGCGTAGTAGTCGAGCCCCCGAAAGAAGGTTGGTTTCCTACGATAGTCATTCCACGAAATTCTTGCGGGGAGAACCCAGTCATAGGAATGGGGTAAAATTCGAAAAAGTCGTGATTGAATTGAATCATAGACGATCTGCGATGGACACGATCAGATTGTTTGCCCCTACAAAAGCTCGAGAGTAATACAGTTCGGGCATAGGCTTTTCACGCTGTCCTTGGACGTGTTGAGATTCTTGTTGGACTGGAACACTGTTGTTCGATTTTGTAACAGGGCTCAGGCCGAGTGATGAAATGGCGTTTCGTAATCGCGCCTTCGAAGGCCCCCGAGGGCGTGGTTCGCGAGAAGAGTACTGGCATATAAGTCCGCGGGTTGTGCATCTGCTGCAAACAGGATGATTACCCGAGCACTAACCGAGCATAATCGTAAGTTCGGTGTAATTTGCAAATAACGCAAGGATACTACACTCGCCTTGGTTTTCCGCTCACGACACTTGTCGCAAGCTTGCGGCGTACGTTGGCGATCAGGCGATGTAGTAGGCACTGTGCTTGCTTGAAAAATATGCTTCGATTCTGGAGGCATACTTCTGTCTGTGGTAGAACTGCTTCCCGGAGCCATAGGACGCATTGTCGACTCGGCACTAGTAGGCGAGGCATCGCCACAACATGAATTCTCGCTTTCAGTGTCGGGCCACTCGGTGTACAGCATGTTAGGCGTGATAAAGAAATAGGATAGGAAGGTAAGGTGATGGTGCACTGGCTGCCAGTTAAGGGTTTGAAATTATCCTAGCTGACCACTCAGCCCCGCAACGGACAACCACTTCCGATTAGAAAATGAAGTTAGTAATAGAAGATATAACCGGTCCATCTTGAGTCCAAGTTGAGCGGCGCAAGGTGGCGTATAACCCAACCATTGGGAAATTTCATCGGCATTTGCACCCTAAATCGAGGCAGAAACCATATGATTGAATTAGATCGATCACTCTCGGCCGAGCTACAAAACACCTCCAAATAAGGGTCCGAATAGCAGATAGCAGAGTCAGACTCTGAGCTGCTCGTTAAATTCCCTTCCAATCAACATACGACGTATCTCTTGTGTCCCAGCACCGACAGTGTATAATCTAGAATCTCTCAAAATCCGACCCATGGGATAATCTAGGCTAGAGTGAGGACTGGTATCACGACGTTTGTGCAAAATACGATACCATTGATATACCCGTTTCCCCCAAGACACTGCATAGCTTCCAGTGCTACCTCCACGGCCCGCTCTGTTGAATACAAGATGGCTCCTGCACAATCCTAACGGTACACAATGATTCAAGCCCTCCGGACAAGTTCATTAATGAAATAGGACTTACCCTTCGACTTATATTACCTCGGTCACAAGCACGCGCAACCGAATATACGTAAGCCCGACTAGCGTTGAGTTTCGTATACATGTCGGCAATCTTGGCTGAGCATGCTTTCACTTTGAAGCGCAGCGAAGTAGTAGAACTTAATTACCCTGCATTAACTGGAACGTTCCAACAGGTTGTCCAAACTGTTTCCTGTCGTGGACGTATTCCACCGCGTAATCAAAGGCAGCTTGCATCAGCCTACGACAGAATAAGCCTCGCACATTGAAATTCAACCCTAAGATAAAGTACCCGAGTGGGCCGCCACTTAAAACGATTCGTTCTAAGTCCAACCCAGACATAAGAACTGCTGCCCCTTTGTCTATTTCACCAAGTATGTTGCCTGAGCCTGGTGTTAGAGGACAATATTTCAAAGTAGAAGAAAACACACTTTCAGGCACTTCACAGTCCTCGAAGATCAATTCACAGGTATCACTACCCCTCATTCCGAGCTTGTCTAACTTCGGGCTTGTAGAGAAGCCTTTGAACCCCCGTTCTATAATGAATGCTGTTATGCCCTTGGAACCCTTCTCTGGTGATGTCTTGGCATAAACTACCAAGGTTGACGCCACTGGTCCGTTCGTTATCCTGTGCCAACGTCAAGTCAAGCATCCGAACATTTGGTTTATACCCACCAAAACTTGGTACCATTTAACTTCCAACCTCCTTCAAACCTTTCTGCTTTCAGCCGCATACTCACAACATCGCTGCCGCTGCCTGCTTCGCTCATAGCTAAACTCCCTATTGTCTTTCCATCCACTAAATCTTTGAGATACTTGGACTTTTGCTCCTCAGTTCCATGTCTGTGTATTTGATTGACACAAAGGTTTGAATGAGCGCCATACGAAAGGGCCACAGATCCGGAAGCTGCCGAGAGTGCCTCCATGGCAAGGGTATGATGGAAGTAGCCAAGCGACAAGCCGTTGTATTTCGGCTTGACAGTAACTCCCAGGAGACCCATTGAACCTAGTTTTTCCCAAAGATCCTTGTGAATTGTAAAGAGTGATTAGAATCATCATGGCGCCGAAGAGAGAACAAATTATGGCTGACCATTGGGAATGTGTTCGTTCTGTCAATGTCTGCTGCTCGAGGTGCAATCTCTTTTTGCGCGAACTCTGTCACCGCATTTCTGAACTTCGGTCAAAACAGAGACACGAAAGGCATTAATTAGCTTGGTCTCGCTAGCAATATATCGGTACCTCAGCTTCTTCTTCTGTGAGCCCGGCAACATCTGCGTTGTAGAAGGAGGCGTTTCTTGTCAGTTGAGGAGAAGTACGACGTAACACAAGGCATGTCGGCCTTAAATTTGTAGGAAGCCTAGTCACGTATCGCAGAGATGCCATGGTTCACTGCTACCGTTAAAGTTGAACTTAAGATATCAGCACGTGACATAACACCAGGGCAAGCTCCAGTCTTATTTTGTACATAAGGTGACTCGATACAAGTTGCACAGTACACCTCCAATCACTTAACAAAATAAAGCCGCAGGCTGGAGCCATCTTTGGAGTGCGCCTCGGAGTCGGTACCGGCCGTTAGGCGCCTGTGATCGCTGACTTTTTGGTCAAGGCATCTGTCGAGTATAAGTCATCACCTGACTCGGAGTCGCCCGTCGATGCATCGCTTGGGTTTATCAACACCGAGATACGCCCCGACAATTTCCTGATCCAGTTGTTCCCACTTTCGTAGTCTGTGCGAGCTCTTTGGGTCCAAGTCGATTACCGTCACTTTATCAGCCACGACTGCCTTGGTAGGCCACCTATTGAGACTCAACGGGTCAAGCCGAATAATGATGGAGCAGTCTTTGAAGGTCGCGGAGAGCAGATACGCCAAAACGTAATAACGAAGATTTTCAAGCTTCGGCTCTGAGTGATCGAGTTGAGCGCCGGCGGGCGATAAATATTTATCCAGAAAGTCTGTCCAATCGGATATTGTGGGTATGCCGGAAGGCCAGAGGTAAGAGCTTGCCCCAAGAGGGGGGTCCAATGAAGGGCTACATGTAGGCCTTGTGAGGGATGATTGATCTACCGAGAGGTTGGAAAGCATCGACGTCTCAGCGTCACGCAACAGGCCAGAAAGCCCCTCGATGTCGAGGACGTCGAGCGTACGCTGCAGCTTGGAAAGGAAACGTAGGACTGGAGTATCAGTGAGCAAAGGTAGAAGGGCATAGGTGAATGCATCGCGAAGGCCTTCCTTGTCCAGATCAGATTTATCCATACCTTCGCGCAGGGAGGATATCTAACATCGGGAGCAGTGAACATCAGTAACATGTCATCTGAAGAAGAATTTACATCTGAGGGCTGTATTAATCGCCCGCGTTGGAAAATCTTGAAGTTATTAACTCTTCCATTGCTATCCTCCCAAGCATTCCACAATGCCCGGATCGCGCTTGAGATGCGATTCTTGTCGTCCGAGAAAAGATCAAGAGGACAATAACCAAAAGCTACGACCTCCCCCTGCTGAGCTCTCATATGGGAATGCATGCAAAATCTGCATGTCTGGATCTTAACTGGGCGGGTAGATTCTGAGAGATGTGATGATGATGGTAGGAACGCCCATTTTGGCTATTCAGAATGCGCACATCATCAACTGGTTCCTCGATGTCATTGGCGAAAAACGAACCTTTATCTCCACAGCTAACCATTCACCACCTACTAAATCCGTAGCCAGAATAGCTTTCGTTCTATTCAAGTCAATATGATCCTTTTGTTGCCTTTCATCCGGGCGTTCAGCAGCATGGAGAGTAGCCAAGGCTTCCAACCATTCACGGTCAACATGGATCGATTCCAATCGAGGTAGGTGTTCAGACGGTAGCAATCTTTCAATACACTTCTTCTGAAACTCGATAGAGGGGTCGTCTGGCTCATCTTCTACCTGACTTGAGGAATTTGAAGTATTTCGCGAGGTGGTGGTCTTCCTGAGACGCAAGACCATGCCATTGAGATGAGGATGTGGCGGCCCCACATACGCGAAAACTATTGTAGCCCCACCCTCCGATACATATTTCCAGGCTTGCGGGGATGTATCAGTGACAGAAATGAATGTGGTTGTAGCCATCTATGTAGAGCGAAATACTCCCACGAGTAGCCTTGGAACTTGAAGTTCACCGGCGGCACTCTGGGAATACAAACCCCATGGTCATACGCCAGCTTCACGATAAACTTATGCAGCCGCAGTATGTAGCTCATTATTAAATCTGTCGATATAAGGCAATTGAATACCCCCGAGATAGACCATGGGATCTTTCACCCCCGATTTCGTAGAACAATGGAAGCTCAATACAATAGGCCTCTGTCGCCAGGTGCCCAAGGGCCCAAGGGTATAACCATTTAACTGGTCGCTTTTAAGCTACTTCTTACCTTCCATCGACTTACGCTTCTCTTGCCCCCAACCGCGGAAACTATGCCAGTAATCCGACGACCTATGCATGCTACCCGAAGCCGTGCAGACCCACTTCGCCAGAATAAAGAAGAGAGCTCACGAGCACCCAAGGTTAGAGATTTCCAGACGGTGGATGGATTAGTGCATGGGTGGCAGTTTAAAGCCAAATACGAAGGAAGTGTTGTTCCAGAGGTGAGGAGATAGTCACATCACAGTGGAGTGATATCCATGTCTCCAGTTTTCTCGTGAACCAGATCGCACCCTGCAAAGACCTACAAATCCTCGCCCTCCTCCACTGACGCTTCAAGATCTGGAATGCATCAAAGTCCTTGGTAACATTCGGGTCGTTTTGTTAGTTTTCCCCACGCCTGATAGGGAGTTCTAGGGGGTGGCGGATATGGGAACGTTCTGTTGGTCAAAACCACTCGGAACATCCACCCACTCGACAAACCAGGACGTCTCTTCGCTATGAAAACGCTCAGGAAGAAACATATCCGCTTCAACGAAGGGGTCAGTACCTTAAATGATATTTTATCGACGTCGGATGTTAATGTACTCCAGAATGCTCCTGCGGAGAAAGACGTAGAACTCAGTGTGCTTACTGCACTTCCCTGGGATCCATTCGTGAATGGAATCGTTCAAACATTCTACGATTCCAGAAATATCTATTTAATGCTTGAATTTGTGCCTTGTGGAACACTTCGTTCTATAATCCAGAAACATGCACCTTTAGATCCTGCCGCTCTTGCATTTTATTTCGCGAACATTGTCTGTGGGCTCCATTTCCTCGAAATATATGGCATAGCCCACCGTGACATCAAGCCAGAGAACATACTCCTAGGTGCGGACGGCTACTTGTCTCTAGCGGACTTTGGTTCTGCCGCAAGAACCTCTGAACAGTCTGGATGGTTGATGGTTGGGACGGCGGCATACATGGCACCAGAAGTCATCAGTCCAGTAGGTCAATCCGAGCGAACATGGACAGGAATAGATTGGTGGTCTAGCGGCTGTGTCTTATATGAGATGATTACTAAAAAGATGGCAAGTAGCCTGTTCGGTTGGGAATGGGATACTGACGAGAGTTAAATTTATTAGGCATTTCATGGACGTACAGAGAACACCACTTATAATAAAGTGTCTTCTGGTCAATATGCTTGGCCTTCCACAGTCCGAGTTGGAAAGAACCTTAAATCCCTCGTCGCCAGCATGTTGACAGTGGATGCTGCAAAGAGACTTGGTGCCAGTGGTGCATCGGATGTTAAGCAACATCCTTACCTAAAGAATGTTGTTTGGAACAGAATGCTTCTACGGCAGTATCTCGTACGTCCCCCTCCACACATGCCCACCGTGCCTACCTCCTGACCATTCTCACTTCAAAATCCCCTCAA
This sequence comes from Tricholoma flavovirens, assembly GCA_003313805.1. Classification (NCBI taxonomy): domain Eukaryota; kingdom Fungi; phylum Basidiomycota; class Agaricomycetes; order Agaricales; family Tricholomataceae; genus Tricholoma; species Tricholoma flavovirens. Next base: position 25,325 of record QLOK01008078.1, read on the forward strand.
CATTGCAGGCTCCCCACATCCCCCCAACTCCACATCCAGCTGCAAGCTGGCACAATCATCCCTTGCCGGAACAGAGCAAGATTCCAGACCTCAAAGTAGTTGCCCCTCCCGTGCACCTCGCGCACGACAATCGTTTCCCACCACTTAAAGACAGCTGAGGTCCGTGGCTAGTTCTTTTAAGTCGGAATGATTTTCCGCTGTTGCGGGATGAAACGCGTCTAAATCCAGGCACCTGTTATTTTTAGAGGTACATCATTACATGCATTTGCTTCTTGTCTTGTCACCATAAGGTGTGTAGGATCTAGTAGGATCAGAGATGATAGCTTCTCATAATAATTCACGTTAGTTACGTGCGTGATCGAATGACATCTGAGACAAGAACAATAGTGTTGTCTGCTGTTGGATACATAACTAATTCCGACAGTAGTTTGGCAGGTCTATAAACAAGCCAAAAGGATGCTTTTTTTTTCGTTCTTGGTCTGCAATTTACAGTGAGATAATCTTACATTTACCAGTACATCCCGGTTTCAGAAATATTAAAGCGAAGAACTGGCGTTTAAGGTGGCCAGCTTCCCGTCGAAATTATTCAGTGATAGTGCAAAAGCGAAGGAGCTGGAATATCTAAAGGAATGTGGAAGGCCCAAGGGGAAATAATGATAGGCGCATTAAAGTGAAAGTAAACCGCTGCGACAGTGAATCCATGCAACAGGAGGCTTATGGTCCTTGAAGGGACAACGGGCGAGTCATTCTTGTCCGCCCCCGATCAACCTCCTTCCCGTCATCAAAATGGAAGCCCTTGTCCAAATCGGATAATGTGGCATCGTCAGCGTCGTCGTCGTCGTCACTGCATGCCGTCTCTGAATCATCTTCGAAGGCAGGTTGATCTCCTGGATGAAGCCAACGAGCGTACCATCGTCCCAAGAATATTTTGATCTCCATCGAGAGATCAAGATATTCCACATTGCGCGCAATTCCCTCCCACTGAATGGTTCTATGAGAAAGGCAGTCTTCAATGTAACGAGTATCACCAAAATACATCCAATGAACAAGGAGATGAAATGAGGTAGGATCGGGTACCGGTAGGAGGAGAATAGGATGATCGGGTGAAGAAGGCATTAGATGTGGCAGGCGATTTGTAGGGATTGTGAAACGGCCCGATGGTGTTAGCGTAGGCGTAACCGGCGTCGAACATTCGTCCGTGTTAATGAGATGAAGGGGAGACGCGCCGCTGAATAGACGCCTAAGGTAACTTGAGTGGGCCGAGAGGTAATCAACATGCAGCTGATCACTCCTCATGAGCACCAGAACAAGAAATACACACATATACTTACCTCAAGTGATATGCGGGGAATATAGTTTAGTGTTGGCTCGGTGGCTCTTCGACCCAATCCACAGGGATCGTACATGGTTGCAACTGCGGAACGAGACTCTGGGGGAAAACACGCTGATAATAAAGGATGGACAGGCCGTCCTCGACCATGAGGTACAGGAACAACTAAAGGAAAATTAGTCGGTTCAATATAGTAAAATAAGAGAGACCCACGGATCGTACAGTCCGCCGTTTCTGGTTTATTCCAATATTGCGGAGCCAAAATATGTAGTTGGTCAACAATATACTCGGTGGGCACGCCAGCCAGCGAAGGAGGCGGGAAGGGTCGGGGGTTGAAGGAACATATAGGAGAGGATCGGGACTTGCAGTCTTCAGTGGTAGCCGAGATGTCGACGTGGGGCATAGTTTCGCCAGACCCGTGGCAACAGTATGACTGAAGAGGATCGACCTCCTCCCTTTTAACACCAGCAGCCACGTCGGGACTATTGTCTCCTGGCATTGTTGGGGGTTTGAGAAACGCGCACAGCGATGTAAAACCCCAGATAGGTATACCAGACCCAGACGGCGGGGTATGATGCTGATTTGGAACGATGGGTTATGATTGCAGGTTGCGAATGGGCCCGGCGACTGATGGGAACCTTATAGATAGTGCAAAGAAGGGTATATTTCTCCATTGACAACTCATATAAGTGTTCCGTGGTTAGGGGACTACAAGCAGTGCCCAGCTTCATCGAGATCGCAGATGTCTACGCGAGGCAGTCCAATTGTTCAAGACATGCTTATCAAGGTAACGACCTTATTGTCTTTGGCCTCGCGATTTCCTGATGTCAAATCCCGTCAATTGTAAGGAGTATCCATCAGATCTTCAAACTCCACAAGATCCGCTTCATCTTGGAAATCAACAGCAAACCACCAGCGTACAGAGGAAAGCAAAAGTTACCAAGGAAGCGTATTAGTACGAGTCCGAGTCACAATGCGCCGGCACTGCTAACTGGATACAACTACGACCAAATAAAACACACTCTTGGGCCAGAACTCATACAACGCTCTGCAAACCACTTTTGCGAGCATGTAACTACGCAGGAGGGCTTGTGCATGCGCACTTGGTGGAGAATAATTTTATGCAATACATTCATTTACGTGCTCGACAGCCGTCAACCGGTTGTAGTGAGGCGTGCGCAAGGTAGACCCGACTTACGGCGGGGCGACGTCACGGTTAGTGTTCAAATACTCTGGGGTGCCCACAGCGCGTAGAATCTGGCTGTCCTCCGACCTATGTTCAACGTACATAAACCTAATATATAGTTCAAGATTAATATTTCAGAAACGCCCACTATCCCCGTTAACGTCATGTGAAGGGTGAAGGAGATTGCAGGAGATCGTCGATGCTTACTTACATACTGACTATTGTGTGCCTGATGCTTGACGAATCGGTGCGGGCCAGCATTCAATTTCACCATTGATTGTTCCCGCATCCGAGTCCCCGTACTGTAATATAGCGTTACGGACATAATCACAAGTCCTATCAGTCAGGCACCAGTTGGTCTTCAAGTTAGATGTTCAAAGTCCAGGTTGTGCAGTACCATGACAAGCCCGACATCTGTAAATGACATCCTCAACATCAATCCGTACGAATCACATCCTAGTCTTACAACAACCGAGGCAGAAGTACTTTGGGAATATGCAAAACTTGCTCACCTTGTCAGACTGGTGGGTAAATCAAGTTCGCATCTCCATCGTGTTTAACCCTGAAATTACAAGGTGACGCGAAAGACACGTTTACTTGGCGAGGAGCCGGATCAGATGCTTCTGGCTCGTTTGCGAGTGTTAGAGAAAAAGATGGGACTCGTGTTGACCTTGGTAACAACCATTGCCAAATCTGCAGCATATAACCTGACCAGCTTGATTTCAGTTCAAAGCCTCAGTCTGGGGCGTAATAAACGAGCAGCCGGCCACTGAACAATCAAACAATGATGAAGATAGTACAAATGATATTACAATACGAAGATAGGTGTAGACCAAGGTACCATAGCAACTTTGAAGCTGTCTACCTCAAGTGGGTACTACCAAGACGTGCAGACAACATACTAGCACTGGCAGTAGCAACGGCGTTTGCATCCCATATAACCAGCTTCCCATCAACGCCAGATGTGCTGACTCTGGAAACATGGTCACCACGCGTTTCATACGCCCTCAAACTTGTTATAGTGTTCTGATGCACGGTCAATAGCTTGCTATCAGCACCAGATGGTCCTGACCCGGAGATGCTGGTCTGTCCGCGACTATCCGCATCACGGAATGTGGCAAAAGCCCCAGTTTTGAGGCGACCGACACTTGAGCTGCCTCCGTAACCCGCGCGACCTGGTTCCGCGGATCTGGGTGCTGTCGGATCGTCCAATGAACCGATCTTCTGCCACCCAGCTTCAGACCCCGAAAAGACAAAGGGCTGACAATCATGACCAGCTGCGACTATGGAATCCTCCGACGTCCAGGCGAGAGTTACAACGGGAAGAGAAAGCATTTTGATATTGTAGGTAGCGCCACCTGGATATACAATACTGATGGAGCTGTCGTGACCTAGAATATGTCAGAACAGGACTTAAAAAAAAGGCTGAGCTACACTGACTGGCGAATGCCAGGATATTTCCAGATGGAGAAAATCCAACAGTGTGAACCCAACCGCCTGCAGGGCTCGTATATTCGCCACAGACTGTGTTGAAGGGTAGCTTGGAGCCCCAAACAGTAGCAACAGGTCTGTATAACCTGGTGTCAGCTTATTACCATCTTATAGTGGTAAGGCTGGTCTACCGCTCGTCAACTTCCTTAATGTAAGCTGAGAAGACTCGAGCTTTCATATCTGCACTTCCAGCAGCGAGCAGCACATTGTTAGGGTGCCAATCGATGGCGAGGACCGTCGATCTAATCGGCTTCTTCAGCAGCTTTGACACCCACCAGTTATTTTCAGAGTCGAAAGAACATATTGCAATTGCACTGATCCTGCTATTCAGTATCTCTCTACGATAAAACTTGGATGACAATTACCGGGCGCCACTTGCTACAGCAAACTTATCTTCCTTAGGGCTCCATCTGACGTGAGTGGCGGCTCTGTTGATCCTCAGTAGGACGAGCGTTGGTTTCCACGACACTTTCCCCGTCTCTGGGTCTAGTGCCTCTTGCCAGACGTAAGCATTCCTATCTTGAGACGCAGTAACGATCCGATTAGAATTTGGTGCCCAGTCGATCGAGGTGATCAGCTTATCGTGCTGCATAAGGACGCTTAGGTGGGACGGGCTACATGGAATCAAATGTATATATGCACACCTCTGATAGAGTCTCTGTTACAACCCAGTCTGGCCCCTGGCGGGAGTAGATCTGCACATCGTTGGTATTCAAACTCACGGCTACCTCTGGGATACAGTTAGCTCAGTAGTAGAGTAACACAGACGTCAACTTGCGACTATGATCAGCGCTGAATGCATGGGAGGTAATTGGGGCTTGAGCCAAATTAAAAACTTCGGGAGCCATTGTATTGACAGTAGGACGAGCAGTCCACTACCGTTGTGGTATGGTTGAGAAGACGCGTGTTACGTAAGTAATAGAGTTATTGGTACTAAGTATCAACTTCAAGTTGAACTGCTTCACCCAAACCCTCAGAGGGATCGTCACTTCTACGAATTTGCTTGGCCCAACGAAGGCCACATGCGTTACAAAGCGTCTTTGGGCCGAGAGGACCCTAAACTGTAACCGTTAGACTACGAAGGCAAGAAGAGACATGACAAGAACCTTCCGCCACTCTGGTGAGTCTGTGCGGCCGCATGTAATACAGACATACTGTTCTCCTACATACGTCTTCTTGACCTTTATGTAGGGGAAGGAGATGAGATGAGCAGCTTTATTATCATCATCATAGCAGACCTTTTTCTTTTTTGAAAGTTCCGCATTATCTTCATCCACATGCGGCGGTGCACCATCATAAATACTACTATCAAACGAGATACTTACAGTATTGGTTGAAGCATCATCGAACCCGGTGGGGCAGGGAGTAAACGAGCCAGTGGCGTTCCAGGGCACAGGTCTCAGTGTCGTCGGATCCGTGTGCGACACCAAAGACTGCCCAGAAGTGCAATTCTGGAGCGCAAGTACTCTCTGCTGGAGCCGTTCATTCTCCACCTTGAGCAGTGCATAGGTGTCAAACCTTGAGCCGTTCGAATGAGTAGATTCCAATCAGAGAAATTCAAGTTGTGACGCCTACATTGCTGCGCTCCGACAAGGGTACGCTTTGGCAACAGCCAGGAAAAAGTTTCCATCCATCTCTCGTGCGAAGTGGGGATCTCCCTTGATCTCGAATAGCACATCCTCCAAATCGCTATTAGAATAAGGTGTCCTATTCCGGTTGCACTGAAGGCGAACGAAGGAGTGTAGCTTTGACTTATTTTGAATCGATTCTTCAAAGTTAGCCCGGAAAGCGGCCTGGTCATCGGCTAGACCTGTCACTGTCAGAAACGATGAAGTTCAAGAAGAAGTGTCGCACAGGCTATCAGGTCTATCAGGTCACGTTCGATGAGGTCGACATCCTTCCAACCAAGAAGTTCCGTGACAGCGAGACTGCAATATAGCACTGTGGAGGAAAAGGATAAAACGAAAGTAATGCTGTCCGTGGGCTCTGTGTTCAGAAGGTCTGCCCATCGTTTTCGTTTAGTGAATTCATAAGTCGGGGGTAGTGAACTTTTCTGGACATGTGGGTTGATAGCTGACATGGCCGTCATAGCATAGGAAATAGATAAACTTTGGACACATGGCTAGCCTGTCAAGTTATCCAATTGCCAGTGATCCTTCGAGGGCTGGAGCCTGGTATGTAAGTTCCTACTACTAAAATGGTAATGCATCATTGTAATCGCCTCATTAATTACTGATTTCTCCATACGGTGTTCTAACGTCCCCCTAACCTGATGATTCCATTTAAATGGCACAATAACCACCGTCGACGCGGAGTTCTGCGCCCGTCATGAATTTCGAGGCGTCGCTTGCTAAAAAGACGATAGCGCCCTGCCAACATCAAGTCAAGTTGAATCCATGTACTGCCTGAGAAAAGAGACACACTGCCAAGTCTTCTGGGTCACCCATCTAGGAGGTTGTGTTAGATGCAGGGCAAAGAATTATAATATGCAAGGTGGCCTACTCTTCCCAAGGGTGTCAAGTTCTCCCAGGTTTTCTTAAAGAAACGATGAGGACTGCGAACGAGGCACAGGGAAACTGGAAGGTAGTACCTTAAGTTCTTGATCATTTTCTAGAACGGTCTTGGTGAGTTTCGTCAACATATAACCAGGGCTAGAGAGGCTATTATACGGGCAATAAGGCAAATATACGCCTCTCGCACCTCAAAGCGTTTACTCTGACTCCCGATTTCGCCCACTCAACCGCGAGGCTCGCGGCCATGTGTTTTACGGCTGAGAGAACAATGGTAAGTCATCCGCCACACCTGAAAGTCCTCAGATTCTAACCAGCTTTGGAGGCATTGTAAGGTGTTTGAGGCTGAACCAAAAGTCAGCCATCTACATTGCCTGAAAATCTCAAATCTGTTCCAACCTGGGGGATATTAATTATCTGTCAAAAAGGATAAATTAATGCCAAGCTAGGGGGCGTAGCACTTACATTAGCGCTCATGCTCGCAACTAGGACGATAGAACCACCGCCTAAGGGTATCATGTGGCGTGCGGCTTCACGCGCAGTGAAGAATGCTCCATGAACATTGATATCATACAGCCGCTGGATCCGCTCAAACGGATAACTGCGACGTTAGTTAGTCAACAAGGAAAGGGCGAGGAAGTAACTAACTCAAGTGCCGTGTAGTTTTCCGTGATACCTGCCTCAAAAGTCAGACAATTTACTTGAAAACAAAACAAACCTTACCAGCGCAGGCAACGACAGAGTCTACGCGGCCAAACATATTCAAGACTTCTGCGTATGCCATTTGCACAGAAAGTTCAGAAGCAACATTACATTCTACACCCATGACGTTGATGTCCTCCGCCTCGGCATCATCGCTGTTCGCTTGATGGCATGTCAGGAAAGCCTTGACGCTATTGGGATAAGGAGGTGCCTACTGCGCGCATATATAGCGAGTTCACTTGCAGCCTGTTTTGCTTCATCGGCCTTGAGATCCACAACCGCCAAGGAAGTGCATCCGCTTCGGACTAGGAATGAGGAACATTGACCTCCGGATGCAATACAACTACGAACGATTGTATAAACGCGCGGCAGAACTCATTACCAAGCCCCCTGGCCGCACCAGTGACTAGGCAAACCTGGGTAATTAAACGCAAGCTATCAGTACGGACAAAGAGAATAATCCGACGAGACTGTACCCACCTTTCGTTGCATGGAGAACGATGGCAGCGTTTTAAGGCCAGAAGATGGACTGCTCACTCGGCGCCATTGCACAGGACGACAAGCATGTACAGAAGATAAGAGCAAGGGCCTGGCTCGTGCAACAAGTCGTGCAGTCATGGTAAAGATTTAGACTACATCATGGATCAGAACGGTCATGATATTCCAAGTTCAAGTTCCGGACTAACAATTCGGAACGCGCCGAAGGTTCAGATCAACCTCCTGTAGAAATCCTGATATCCATTGATGTAGCACATTTCGCTGTAACGTACTGATTTAACATAGGAAACAAAGGTATAAAAATCATAGGATGGAGATAAGGTGATATTTACAGGGAAAAAGTCCAGACAGCTGGACATGCCAATAAGACAACAAAAATTAGAAGAATGAGCGGACCTAGGTGCTGTAATAATCATAAGCGACAGGCGGGGGAGTGCATCCAGTGTCTCCCGTGATAAGTGGCTCCGAGGCAAGGCAAATGTAAAGATGGCGGTCGAGGGATAAGATCATAGGCACGCAAACTTGGATTTTCGTTTCTGTAGCTCATCCATCCGTGAGTCCAGTTGTTGGCGAGCCCGTTCCTTAGCTTTTCGTTCTTCGTCAAGTCTCTGCTCTAGGGATTGTTTCTCTTCGACGATTGACCTTCTAACAGTGACTACTTCGCGTTTAGCGTCTGTAAGCTCGTTTCGCAGAGCCTCGATTGTGCTGTTGAGCGTATCCCGCTCCCGTGCAAGTTCTGTTGCATGCATGCGGGCTTTGCGGACTAACACATAAATGATTAGGTCATCGCAAATTAGTAAAGGCAACTAATGACACTCACGATTTTTTTCCGAATCGCCAAGTGAAGTCTCCAGAGTAGTGACAAGGTCCATATGTGTCTGAAGATCGGTCTCGCAATGGGTCAACTGTTTGTTGAGCGTCTTGATCATTGCTTCTTGTTCGTCAATTTGTTTTATTTGATGCTCAAGTTTTGCGGAGACTTTGGGATCAACAAGCGATAGACTAGTAGGCGATACTGGTATATGACCAAGAGATGTTGCGGGTGACTCAGGCTGTGATTCGCGGGAGGAGGCAGATGTGCTGATAGATCCATGGGACGATGTGCTCCCGCCAGCATCTCCACTACCAGCCCCAGAAGCACGGGGCGCAGGTGGGGGTGGAACGGAGGGTGGAGGTGTGGGTGGAGGTAACTTCATGGAGGGGAGCCCACTTGATCGGGTGTATGACAAGTTCCGGTCAGCCACAGGTCGTCCATTTGGTGGTGAGGCACTGCGAGCTACTTGAACTTGCAACTCACGAACCAGGGCGTCTGCACGCATTTTCTCGGCTTGAATACTGTCTTTCTCGTCTTTGACTCTTTGGAGGTTTTCCTGTACTTCTGCAAAAACTGATCGATGTCGCTCCAACTCGTCCACGAGGGATTGGCGTTTGGAGGCTTCTTGGATGAGTCTTGACTGCTCTCCTCGTGTCTTGTCAAGTTCTCGTTGAAGCTTTGCAACTTCGGCTGCCAGTTCATACTTCTCCTCGTTAGTAGCGAATAACTGGTGCTTCATTTCCTCGATGACAGTTGTCTTCTGTGCTAAGCCTTGCATGTGGGCCTCTCGGGTTTGTTCACGAACGAGGGAATCCTCGCCAGCAGCAGCTTTGTGGATGTTCAGCTCCTGGAGAACAAGGTCGTGTTCCTTACGCAGGGCTTTCATTTCTTCCGAATGTCGTTGAGTTAGGCCTTCGATAGATTGTGAAAAACCGTCTTTCTGTTCCTTAAGGCGTCGGTCACTGTCTTCCTGAGCCACCTTGTACGAATCCACTTTCTGGAGAAGCAGGGCATGCTCCTTACGAAGGGTTTCCAGCTCTTCTGAACGTCGTAGAGTCAATTCTTCAATGGATTGAGCTAAACGGTCTTTCTCCTCCCCAAGACGTCGGTCGCTGTCTTCCTGGGCTGCCTTGTAAGAATCCACCGTTTGGAGAAGCGAGGCATGCTCCGTTCGAAGTGTTTCCAGCTCTTCTAAATGTCGTCTAGTCAACGCGTCTAAGCTAGCTGCAGAGCGTTCTTTTTCTTCTGCCAAAAGGCACTCATTCTGCAGCCGGACAGCGTCTGAACTTCGAAGATGCTCCGCTTGGACATCGGCAAGGGCCACTTTGACGTTGGCAATCTCTTGCTCGTATTGAGCTTTTATTCTTAACGTTTCCTCTGTGTGAGATTGGATGAGGGTGGTACGATTTGCATCAGACCGCGCAAGAGCATCGTTAAGAGCCAGCTCATGGATATGCCTCATCTTCTTCGCCTCCTCTTCGTGCTCTAGCTCTAATTCCCGAAGGACAGTCATGTGCTGCTCTTGCGATGTGCGAATGGCCGCCTCCGATTCCGTCTGATATCTAACGGAGGCAGCATTGCTCGCTTCTTGAGACTCTCTCAACGCTGCAGTCAAGCGATCGACTTCAATCCTGCGCTCTTCCTTGAACCGTGCCAACACCGTTTCATGTTCAAGCCTGAGCCGATCCATCTGGAGGGTATAATCTTCCACTTGCGTCGTCAATGATCGAACATGTTCTGCCTTCAGATTTTCCATCTCCTCAGCAAAAGAAGTCTCTTTCCGCGTGATTGCAGCCGCGTGTTCTTCTTGGAGGTCCTGGAGGGCGCTGATTTGAGACGACTGTGATTCAGACAGCAAACCCTCCTTAGTAATTTCCGCCATCCGAAGTTCACCTGCGTGTTCTTCTCGCAGCCTTTCGAGGGTGGAGTTCAGTTCCGACGTATGCCTTTTCAATGCCTCCGCATGATCCCCACGAAGCTTGGTCAGAGCGTTGTAGTACTCTTCTTCAGTTAGTTGGAGGACGGCATTCGCCGCAGCATCCTTCTGTTTGACGATTTCCTCATGCTCGGCGGTGATGCGATTTATGTTCTTGTCGTGTTCGTCTCGAATTCGAGCAAGGACGTCGCTGGCTTCCTGGACTCGGCGACGCAATTCCTCCTCGTGCTTTTCCGTGAGCTTTCCGAAGACCTCCTCATGATCACGATGGGCCCTCTCGAGCGCGATTGACGAGGCTGCAAGTTCATCGCGAAGGGTTGCCAGGGCACTTTCGTTCTCATCCTTTAAGCTCGCCAAGAGCTTATCGAATTCTGCGCTCTTATCATCCAGAGCCTTCTGGTGCTGACTTCGTAGCAGATCGACTTCAGCCGCATGAGAGGATTCTGCATCCTGCAAGGCGGTTTGGAGTGCTGCCCCCCGAGTTCGAATTTCCTCCAAATTTGAAATGGCTTCGATGTGCTTCCCGCGAAGACCCTCTAACTCTGTTGACATATTGATGGCCTGAGAAAAGAATCGTTGAGTACAGAGAACTGGAGAGCAAAGAAGACAATCAACCTGATCTCTTGAAAGAGCGGTCAAATCGTCGAGTTGTCGTCTAACTTGACTTAACTGCACGTTCAGATCTTCTACCACCTCTCGATGAGTTGATTCTTTCTGCGCCATTGATCTACGACATTGGATCAGTGAAGATGAGAACGAAGGTGGCAATAAAAGCATACAGCATGAGTTCATTTAATCTCTCAAGAGACTCATCGGCCTCGGAAGTCCCAGTCATTGTCGAGTCGACTTCATCATAAACCGCGGCACTGTTTCCATCTTCTATGCTTTTGCGGATATGATCGAATTGATTCAGAGTCTTTGGAGAAAGAGCAGCATCGGAATTGATAGAGTTTCCATTCACCTTGACATATCCATTTTTCAAGGTGTTTAGGACCGGGGGTGTCACTGAAGGCTTCTCGATTCGTTCGTTCAGAGATTCTTCTAGAACAGTGATCTCCGCCTCTCTGTCCCTGAGAACTTCTTGCAACCGCATGATCTCCTTTTCAAGGCTTCCGACAGAACGCTCGCTGCGGTTACCGGGAGTGGATAAAGATATAGAGATAGCGGGACTCAAGTGAGAGTGTGAATTAGTTGGAGAATGCGAGCTACTCGTGCCGTGACTTGAGAAAGAGGTTTTGCGTGAGTGCGCCGATGATAACTCCTGCGAAAGCGATTGCGATTGTGAAAGCGACCTTCACGCAAAGTCAGTCTAAAAAGATGCTGAAATGTGCACGAACTGACCTCGCATGAAGTGATTCTGCGGAGGCCGCTTGCCTGAAAAAAAGGCGCCGCCCTACAGAGTCAAGTTGAGATTCGCTGGCTTCCCTGACTCTCCCGCCTGTTATCCTTTTTCTGAACGGCGAAATGTCAATAGATTTGTCCAACGGAGATTCGGGGATAGTATCGTTGAGCTTTGCCTCTTGAATTTGAGCCGCTAGGTCGGAGATCTCGCGAAGTGCATCGCGATATTTGGCAGTGATGGATGAGAGATCGGCCAATGTTGCAGTGTGAGTCTGCTGAAGGGCAAGTAGTTGACCTTCCAAAGCTGGATTTTGCACATTTCCTCCCGGCGGATCCGGCCCTTGACTAATCTCATAAGCCAACGGTCCAGCAGTTGGTCCAATTGCAGAGGACGGGGATGGAGACCCATTGGTGCTCGGAGGAGTATTCGCGACGTCAATTTGCAAACTCCTCCGAGCTGATGCGACCTCGCCAACCACGTTACCTAACCGAATTCTAGCATCTCCAGCATCGTTCTTCTTCCTTTCCCACTCCAGCATCTTCAGCTCCAACTCTCTGACTTTCTTTTCTCTCTCCTCCAAATCAGTTCGCCAACTCTCACCATCCTGTCGAAGAGCTTCCAAACGAGACTTCAGCATCTCGACCTGATCTTGCCGTCTGTCACATTCTTTCTCTAAGTTTTCCACAGTCTGCTGCAGTCCCAGGATGGATTCATCGGAACGTGCCAAACGCGCCTCGAGCTCTGTGATATATTTTCCTGAATGGGATTCTGCATCTTTAAACCGAGAAACTTCGCGCTTCAGATCCGTCATAGATTCACTCGAGGTGATGGATGTCTCGTCATAAGCCTTTATCTTCTCCTCTAGATCTCGCACGTATGCCTGAATAGCATGAATACAACTCATTACGAAAGAAACTAAAAACTCACTTCAGTTGAAGCCTCTCTCTCCGTCAACTTTGCCACACGAGATCGCAGTTCTTCTACATATAGCTCTGTCGCAGCATGTCTCTCTGCGACTGCTGCCAACTCGTCTTCTTTCTCTTCGACCATCTCATTTGTATGCCTCAGCGCGGCCCGATTCAAATTCAGTTCCGCCTCCATTGCTGAGATTGTCTTCTCGTACTCCTCAATGACTGGTCCAACGATTTCCTCATACCTGGCAGTCCCTCCAATAGCTCCGGAAGCGTTTCCCCTGTGCCTTTCTCCGAGCTCTCGCCTCAGTCGTGTAAGCTCTTCTGTTCGCTCGACAAACTTTCCTCGCAGATCTTCGTAGTTGTTCTGCAGCTCCGTCATCTGTGCAAGCACCTTCTTTCCAGCACCTTCTAATACTTCTGGAGGAGACCCAAACCCAGCAACGACCCCTCCATCCTTGATGATCTTGAGTTCTTTTCTCAGGCGGGTAACTGTACCTTGCAACCACTCTATATCGTCCCAACCATCTTCCTTCTCATTAAGCACCGCACGATTCTTGATATTCCTCGCACGATTGGCATATTTAAGGGTATTCAGTGTCTCGCTCGCATTCCACTCTGCAGGGCTCACACACGCAATCATAAGTGTGTGCGCGTTGCCACCCAGGGAATCTTGTAACAGACGAGTGAGTTTTGAGTCACGGTAAGGGACGTGGGTTGCAGTATGCGACTTGGCGCGAGAAGGGTCACCAAGGGCGGAAATGACATTGCCGAGAGCAAGAAGACCGCTGTTGATAGAAATTCCTTCCTTAATGCGTTCTCCCGCAGCAGCTGTACGTTTTAGCTGAGTGGAACATGTCATTCAGTCAGAGGATCACATGAAAAGGACGTAACAATGGCCTACCCGTTCAGACCCAGCCAGATCCACAAAATGGAATTTGGAGACAATAGTAACCCATTCACCAACATCGTCCTCGGGGCCGCCTGTAGCTGAACGCTCGCCAGCGTGACCAAGAGCACTTGCTGGTCGAAGCCCACCACCTCGTCCCATGGCAGCCACGAAGCTGGGAGTAGAAGGCCGTCCGAATGTAGGTGATGACACGCGAGCTCCCGATACGGTGTGAGTGTACATTGATCCCGGTCGTGCCAGGCGCGAAGGTGAGCGACCGCCTGGTGGCAGCGGTGAGGAGGATCGCGGCGGAGGTCCAGATCCAGTATACTTCTTTTGTGTCAGAGTGAGGGAGAAAATGGCGTGCGAACGCGACGATTGTGCATTCATGTCCGTTTCATTGGTCCGACGAATTGCTGTTCCTTTCTGTAGCAGGCTTGAAGAGAGTTTCAACAGTCAGTGCTTAAGGAATACGCGTAAATGAGACAAATACAACTTACGACATGACTTCAGCAGCGTTTCTCACATTCATCTCACGAAGTCCGCCCCAAATTATGTGGCCGTCTTTGTCTTCTCTGATCTGCACTTCGCGCCTGCCCCCAGTATTTTCGTCGAAGCTCAAGAGATCGATAAGATCCTCGTTATAAAGTTCGATGAAGGAGCCTTTGACATTGTAACTCCAAGCTCCACCACGTTCTTCCTTGAGCTGCCTGGCAAAGGAAAATATTGTCGAAACCGCTCTTGGGATGATTCCCATGCCATTATTAGGGTCAGAAGGGTCGGCGTCAAGGTCAACCCCAGTCATGGTAAAAGTCTTCCCGCTGCTGGTCTGTCCATATGCTAGAATGGTACAGTTGAATCCCTCAACGAAGCGGGACACAAGTGGTTTAGCGGTTGAAGTAAAAAGTTCATATTGCGTTGTTGGAGGAGAGTGCACCTGGTCGAAGGAAAAGAATTGGCGTTTTGCAGCAGAGCCGGAGGACGTAGGTGGCGCGACAGCCAGAGGACTTGACCCAGGGGCAGTAGCTGGCGTGGATTCGATCGCTATTGTAGTGGAGGAGGTTGCCTGAATGACTGAGCGTTGAAAACGAGCGGGGATGGAAGTGGAATCCTGGGTTGTGGGGGGGCGGATCCGCAGAGCTGCCAAATCACGATGTTAGAGAGACCATCAGAAGATGGTTGGGTCTATGGACTTGCCAACTTGAACCGAGGTCGTCGGTGCGGACGACGAGCTCGAGGGGGCCATGACTGGGGATGTCAACGACTACAGGCTTCGAGAGAAGTGCCTCTCACAAATACTCTCGGCGTTTGCCGATCTTTTAGATGGTCCCTAAGTGACCACTGACCACTGGCACATTCAAGTCACTGTTGACAACTTCCCCTTTGTTTTCGGACGGCTGCAATTAGTCTGAGCGACCACCGCTAGTATTTCGAATTCTTAGTGTCCATTACAGCGACTTGTTTCTCCTCAACGACGTGGTGTCGAATTCCACACCTACAAAATCACATGGAGCAATATAGCCTTCAGCTTCATTCTCGTGGAAAGATTACCAAATTGCAGTTGGCAGTTTGTAGGATATACATTAGATATATATGCATTGCATCTGCCAGTGGTCTGAAATGTTACATCTGTGATCTTGTCAGCAGTTCTGACAACGCTGGGATCAATGAGACGGCCCCAGGAAAATCACAGTCGACTGTTGTCCAGTGATCGGAACACCTGCATTAGGGTGCAAGGAAATGCATCAAACGCGATACAACGTTCGTAGCAGATTCTTTTATTCCGTACAAAATAGGAAAAAGATCGCTACCGTTGAGACAAGCCGTCCCGAGTCGGGAAGAATTTACAAAGCAAAAGACGGCGTGCGACGCCCATATTAAATGAAGATACAATTGCTACAGTAAAGTCTCCCCTTAATAACAAAGCGTCAGACAAGGTTCTAGTCCTATATTTGGAGATGTTACAAACCTAAAGATGATCTCACCAAGGAACAGCCTACGGTGACAGTCTGCTGAACGCTATCCTGATCCGCGAGGGAGGGATTGACCTCCTAAATAACAGATCAGATAACTCCATCCATTTCAAGTGCCGGATAGTACCATTAAATCCAATGCTACAAGTAGACCAGTCTCACTGATTGCTTCACAGATATAGTGACCTTCTCGGAAGCTGAGACCTCCCCGAACCTAGTGGGAAGCTATCAGGATTTAAAGATTTTTTTTTCTGGGAGTGCCTCACGGGAGTGCCAGTGGATGGTGCTACAGAGGGATCCAAAGCATCTACATCGAAACTTAGGTGTATAGGCAGATCCCTATTCGGATTGACATGGTCGAGTGCCATTTCAACTACATTCCCGATGCCATACTTGTCGACTTCGTGCATGCTGAACGCCTTGATGCTATTCTGGCGTAGAATCTGCTTTTCGCCCACATCTACATCACGTAGGCCAATGTAAACCAGCCGCTGGGTCTTCAGAAGTGGCTGCACCCAGGAAAATTCAGGGATCTTGCTTCCGATACCGAGTAAGAATGAAACAGGCATGCCATGGATGTTGCCTGTCACATAAATCTGTGACATGGTTGTCCTTCTAAGGCGTTATACAACTTACCCGAATCAGTCGATTCCGCCGTGTTGATGTCGGCATGAGCATCAACCCATACGACACATGTCTCTGGGTACACACTATGGTTCCAAATTAGTTGAGGTCGTATACAAGGGATTTATTGATACCTCAAAGTTCCGGATATCGTTCCAAGTGCCTGGACAAGATGTATCTAAGCATCAACAGCGAGAAATGACATGAGCATACCAGAGAATGATCGCCTCCAAGGGTGACAGCTAACTCCCGCTTCGCAATGTGACCTCCAACGGCCCTTGCAACGGATTCGGTGACACGAGACACTAGTCGTGGGTTCTTAAGAATTCCAATTGGGGGGTCGTCTACTGTCTTGATCTCTTCGAATTGATGATGACCATCGAACTTCACTTTCCAACCAAGACCTTCCAGTTGTTTAATGAGACCAGCTTCCACCATACGTATGGGTCCTTCGTCGACGCCAGGTCTTGGCTAGAGTCGGTGCGAGTGAGATCCCATAAAGCTACGAGGACATTATGTACCTACTTGACCACCGCTATTGGAATGCGGTAAGTATTGCATTGTTCGGGAAGAAAGGGGCACATACCTGAATGGACATCCCACAATCTAGTTTAGGTACAAGTTAGCCACAAGTCGAATAAACAACGGAATAATGCATGAACTGACTGCCGTCGTTCTAGGCTCAGCAACGAATTTAGATATAACAGTCATATCGAAGATTACTGCGAGGAACGTCCCACTTGCTGGAGCTCAAGTTCTCTGTCAGCACTGTGAAGATCCGGCTGTGTATGCTGAACCCAAAACGTGACGCTGGCCGTTTGGCTCCGGTGTCTTGGGCTTAGTCTCGTTCCGCTGCACAACAATTTTGAAACATCGCTCAACGTTCAAGCTCGCCCCTTGATGATGCATCGATGATGTCCGAGGTCTGAACAGTATTAACAAGCGAGACTAGATTATTTAGAGTAGCACGTACATAAATCAAGATCATGTGATTGCCATGTGGTACATAGTCAACGTTCTGATGGCACGAGGCCTATGTACGGTGACTTCAAACGAGGCCTTGAGAACAAAAGATCTGGACATTGACAGTAGTATTAACAATATGTTCTGGTGCTAACCTAAACATGGGTGATGCGGGGAGCCTGCCTCGCCCACGACTTGCAAAGATCTGGAGGAAACTGCCATTCAACCACCATCGTCCTGTTTCAGCCCCATCGATTTCCGATACCCCCCGTAGTATCATGTCAACCAACCAAGCGAACTCATCTGAGTCGAGTGCACTGCCTACTGTATCTCAACACGTGGTACGTTGTATATAAAATTGTCTCTGTTCTTAAATCTGCCTCCGCCTGCAACCCAAATAACTGAAATCCCCAATGCACTTCCATCTTCCCCGCGTACAATCTTTCTCTGGTATCGTCGATCAGGTTCGCGATGCAATGAAACCACACAAGCACGAAAAGGAATCAGAAGCACATCAGGTGGCTTGATTTTCCTAGTCGATGACAGTCTCATCTCGATGCTAATCTAATTGTCATGAGATTTTTCGCCAAGCCGCTGGACACCAGCCGAAAGGCGTTAATCCCCAGACTATCAACCCAGTGAGTCCGATCACACCATTCACGTTTTAAGCTCCACTTAATCTTGGCATCTGCAGGATGAAGAAACTGTCCCAGGCATTGAGCACCCTGGGAGCACGGGGGTCATATACTGCTCAGATCGTGCTATCGCTAATGGTTTTAAGTATGCTAATTCGCACGAGTGGGCTAATCTAGGGCAAGGCGCTCCCGAAGTCGGGCCTATCCCTAACGCGCCTGACCGCCCGCAAGCTATCCCCATGCCCACTGATTCTTTAGAATATGCCCCAACGACCGGGGTCAAAGGTAACATTCGTTTCTACGTTTCATAAATAAAATCTCACAGAATATGTATCATCATTGTAGCCCTCCGAGAGGCTGTGGCACGTCTGTATAACGACACGTACCGCAAAGGCAAGGCCAGCCAGTACACCTATGAAAACGTCTGCATTGTTCCTGGTGGGCGTGCCGGCCTTACACGTGTTGCAGCTGTCATTGGCGATGTCTATACTGTGAATTGCTTACCTTCCTAACTCCTCCCATAGTCTGCTGATCTGTTTACAGTCATACCAGATCCCTGATTATACTGCTTACGATCAAGTCCTTAGCGCTTTCAAACGGCTGGTCCCTGTCCCTACGGCGTATGTTTTTATATCTAAGTTTCAGTCTACAATTCGACTCACATACGAGTTCATACCAGCCTTGATGCGAAGGTGGGATTGTCTGCAGTTATTACTGCCCATTTCTTGAATTAAATGTTACTCCAGTCTAAATACCGCCTTGATATTGAACAAACAAAGGTTGGTACCTCCTTCATGTTAATTGGAGCTCCATATCGAAGTTGTTTATTCCACAGAAAGATATCCGAACCCAGGGGCTGGCTGTCATCCTTGCCTCGAATCCGCGTAATCCTACCGGTCAGGTAAGTCGCCATCCGACCATTGCTATCCCCGTCTTAATCCATGATTTTCTTAGGTCATTAGGTGAGCAATGAAAGTTATCCAACTGGTGTAATGTAATGAATTTACATTTTTGTTTAGGGGAAACGACCTAAAGGAGCTTGTTTCGCTGAGCAGAGAAGGTACTACGGTTATCTTGGATGAGGTAGGCTTAGTCAAGCTATGGTTGTGTTAAGCCAAACTTATGTATTCGCCCACAGTTTTATTCATGGTACATTTACCCCGAAAATGACAGCGATTACGGCAAATCTGTCTCCGCGGCCAAGCATATCGAAGACGTCAATGGAGTATGCATGTCTGCTTTGAGTTTCCTATGCTACGATATCTAATAGCATCACTACAGGATTCTTGTGTGCTTATTGATGGCCTCACAAAGGTACCTGATGACTGTTTAACCCACAACGTCTTCTATATTAGTTGTCTTAGAATTGGCGTCTCCCTGGCTGGCGAGTTTGCTGGGTGATCGGACCCAAGAATCTTGTAACAGCTCTTTCACAATCAGGTTCACTCCAACTTTTGCATATCGTATACAAGTACATTGAACTGAATATTGTCACATTATAGGCTCTTTTTTGGATGGCGGAGCCAATCATCCGTAAGTCGTGCTTTATCTCCGTGCGCCTATACCCAATAACTCAAGTACATTTATAGTATGCAGCTCGCCGCCCTTCCGTTGTTGGAGCCTTCTCGAGTGGCGATGGAGAAGGTGAGCACTGCTTATTCCTCAGATGGTTTCCTGTGGTTAACGTCATGCTTCTATTAGGTTGCTCTTCAAAAGCACTTCAAAGCAAAGCGTGACTATGTGCTTGATCGACTGCACAAACTTAATCTCGACGTCGATATTCCTCCCACGAGCACCTTTTACATATGGCTTAACTTGGAAAAACTTGGAGCCCCGTTGAATAACGGTTTGGTGAGTGATCATGTAGCTTCCCCTGAAACTCCATATTAATCTCATACTATAGACATTTTTCGAAGAACTTCTCAAAGAACAGACTATCGTGATTCCCGGAATATTCTTCGACATAAACCCATCCCACCGCCGCAACTTGTTTAATTCTCCCTGTCACCATTTCGTCCGACTCTCCTTTGGACCTCCTCTTGAGGACCTGGAACGAGGTTAGCTTAGGCTCTCTTTGATCGCAAATTTATTTCATAACATCTTGTAGGTTTGGATGCCATTGGGAGGGTAGTCAAGAAAGCTAGGAGCGGAGGCAAAGGCCTAGGACACAGGTATAACTGAGTTATGATGTAGAGGCGAGATGCTGACTGTTAGTGTGGCCAGTTACAAGAAGAGTCTTGACGGGCACCCCGCAGTTGCCTCTCTTCAAGTTCCCACTGCCATCGAGGTATGTCTTATATTGAGCCAACAGTCACCGCTGTTAACCAAGCGATCTTAGGGCACTGAAGCAGAGTCCGAGGTCGAGGACCGCTGATTTGTTATATCCCACTTTCGACCTCACCTCTATTCAACTCGTTGACGAAGATACGATAATGTAGATTTCCGTCCACTTGTCCAATCTTATGAATGCTAGAACATTTCTCGTTAGAATTTATTTCATTTATTGATTGCATTAAGTAGTCGTGTCAAAAGGTGCGAAAGCAGCCTTGAAGCCTTGAGCATCTGCTTTGTCCTCTTCTTTGGACAACGTACATGCTTTCCAATCCGACCGTTCTGGCATTCCCATGAGGTTAACCAGCACTTGCCTGAGGATAGCAGGGTTAATCACCGCGGCACTACTGCTATACTGAGGCTCACCTGCCGAACTGAATGCTAAACGGCACATGGTCTTTAATCAAATGCACCAACTTGCCGCCATCCGGCAAATCTACCCTAAAATAACTGCATCTCCCTCTTCCGCATATCTCCAGAGCCATATCAGGGTCCGCCTCAAAGTCAATCCCTTGCAGCCGGCCCTCTTGGACAAATGCTTCTTCAACTTTATTTTTAAGCTTCAGTGGCACCGGGACTGCCTGCGTGTGTGCATGTCCACCCTTGGCACTGAGGCGCGCAACTTCAAAAAAGACGGCCCCGGCACCGTGTTTGGCATACATCGCTGTCAATGCCGACTTATACCTATCGATGAAGCTGGATTCAGTGCTGAAATGACTTAGACGAGAAAATATATACTGTGCGGTTTCATCCAGAATCGGAGCGGCAAGATCCGGCGGGATCGTATTGAAGGTAGGATAGTGCGTTATTGGGACGATCAGAACATGTCCCCCACCTGGAATGCCTCCACTACTATCTGATGTCTGCGTGGGGATTATTTGTCCTTTCGGTAGAGTCACATAGCACTCGGAACCAATTGCAACAATGAGATGTTTCCTTCAGATCTCATGTGAGCACAGATATAGAATAGGGGAAGAAGAAATTCCCACGCGAGGTTTGGATTTGATAAGCAGAACCAGCATTCATCCGCTGTAATCATCATAACGGTCAAACAATTGATAGCTAGAGAGAATGACCCACACTTACGTTCTATTTCTTTTTGAGGACCACGCCTACCACCACGACGGTCGCCCTGCGCTGGCCGTTGATTTGCCACTAAGCAATCCTCAAGTAAATGTCCTTCACTCCCGCACGCTCGACATACGTATCCCTCTTTCGGCTTTCGGCCACCGGTATCCCCAACCGCGTCTCTGGTGGGGCAATCTCGGACAAAATGGCCAGGCTGGATTGGTATTAACGCTGGACACAAGCGTAGAGATTCTAGTTATGCTGACCGTGTGGCAGAGCTTACACACATACCCATCCGGAGGCTTCGCCCTCTCAGGACAGTCATTTATAAAGTGCTGTCAAGCGACAGTGTAGATGTAGTCGGTATTAGGCAACTAGCAGTACATACCTCAGAAGAGTCACATCTGCGACATTTGTATCCCGATGGCGGGTTCCCTGGTACACCAGGAGCTGATCAAATAATCAGTCAGACCGCAGTACCATATCTCAGTGACTCACCAATCCGACTGCGTTTCACTGGTTGTCGAACATTGCCAAAGATGTAGTTTTGGCCTTCATCTTCCAGTCGGCGCTTTGTGGAGGAAGTCGCAGATTCTAGAAATGGATTTTTAGTTGCATTTGCTAAGTGAGGTACTGAAAGGCCTCCGGCCGTGCTGGGCGCTATAGAGAATGCATAGAACCACTGGAAGGACGCAAAAGTCACCTATCAAACGGTTCAGACGGTTGCCTAACTCACTCTTTGTTTCTTTCCAACAGCCGACTCGCCACCAAAAGCACCTAGACTTATGAATCGTGAGACGCGGCCTTGCTCGTCATCCCACACAAAGGGTTCTCGCTCCCAGAACTTTGATGGTCTACCACCACAAGCTGTGAAATAATAGCGCGGTTTGATACGTCGGATGATGTCATCCAAAACACCAGTAGAACCAAGTTCGGAAGCTGGTAGCACAGAGGAGAATTGCGTAATCAGAGAAGGCCATACGTTCGATATTAAAATGTCGACTAGCTGTGATGAGGATGCCGTGGACTGGATAGTAGCCAACGATTTGTAGGTTTGCTTTGCCGTAGATTTTGTGAGCGTATTGGAGAGAAGGCGTTCCACAGTGTGGTGACTGAAGAACGGTGACAGAAATCCCTATCAGACAGATTAGAGAAACCATTCAATTGTGTCGATGACTAGACAGACCGGCGCTGCTTCAGCAGAGGAATATATCTCAGGGTCATAAATTCCACCGAGGCATGCAATGCAGAGTCCATTTGCAGTAGTGACAATACCCGACTTGCCTGGCCAAGCTATGAAATTGCCAGTTAAATTGGGGGTGGAGACAACGCTCACTCAAAAGAAATACGTTCTTGCAAATCTCGCCTCCCGTCTTGGCAAATTTTTCTATTACATTCTCAGGGAGGGGATATTCGCCTTGCATGATGTAACACTCGATCGGGGCTTTGCCGAGTTAGTTGAGCGCGTCCGCACAGGAAAGCAATGGGTCTACCTTCCAATTCCCCAGCTAACAGTCTCATCGTGTCATTCGAAAGGATTTTCTCGTCATTATTCCCAAAGAAGTCTCCAGTACAGATTACGAAGTCGAATTTGCCATGCTTCGCGTCAATAGCTTTGATTTTGGCGAAGAGGTCACCGATGGCGCCGACGGCGGAGCCGACTGTCAGCCTAGAGAAGAGTAAGCCAAATGATTAAGGAATAATACAGAAGATCATACACTTTGACCGTCGTCATCGTTCAAACTAACTTGAACTCGATGGGGACTCGGAGTGTGCAAGTACGGCAAATGATGACGTATTACTACCTCGTTCAAAGTTACGGTCGCGGTTGCGGCTCGTCACATGCGTTGGAATTTAGACTCCGCCTCAAGACAAATCCTCACGTG
This sequence comes from Tricholoma flavovirens, assembly GCA_003313805.1. Taxonomy (NCBI): domain Eukaryota; kingdom Fungi; phylum Basidiomycota; class Agaricomycetes; order Agaricales; family Tricholomataceae; genus Tricholoma; species Tricholoma flavovirens. The sequence goes on from QLOK01008078.1 coordinate 48,414, forward strand.
CATGCAAGACAGGGACCTAGATGTGGTCTATTTAACATGGAAAATTCTAATATTCACGTAAAATACCATGCTGGAAGCTAGAAACACATTCCTAGACTAGAAGACACCAAGCAATCACTGTCAATAAATAATTCAAGGCCTTCAGAGTGGAAGTGTAATGGGTAGGGGCATCACTGGATGGCAGGGCTTTTCTTTTTGTAGTATTGTACAATTTGTATAGGATTATCAAACAACTCCTCATTGATGCCATTGCCATAGAATTCTACAATAAAACTTTGAATTGCATTGCTCATAACTTTTTTTGCATGAGATTGATCATGTAATAGAAGATTTGTGTTATTCAACTTGAAAAAAGTATCTGAAGCCAAGGCATTGTGTAGTCAAGTTAGTGAAGGCCTTGTACAATACAAATACAGGATGTTTAATGGCATAGAACATCAAATATGAGGCAAAAATCCATGGTGTATATATGTGGTGTCACACCTGCAGTGTTTCATGACAGACCATGGTAAAAACCTCTCACTGCGGGCAGCGGGTGTGGTGTTAGAACAGGTGTGGTGTTGACAGGTGCAGGTGTGGTGTGTGAAATTTTACCTGCAGTGTGACCCATGCTACACCCTATGGATGACAATGCACCCAACTCTCCAAACCAAGTACACTTGGTGTACTAGTGAGTTGGGGTAGCTTAGGTTAGATTGGGCATGACAATGACACAAATAATGTATAAATTATGTAGAGTAGGTGATCTGGTTAAAGCTAAGGTACCAATTAGGAAGGAGCTGGTTTTATAGAGACTCGCCCACATAGGTAAGCTACACTGTATCGAATAATACGACCTATCGAACACATACAATGTATTGAGTGATACGGGTTCGGTGGATGCCATCGAACACCCTCGTAGTGCATAGTGTATATGTAGTACCTACTATGTAACCAGTGAATGCAGTACCACGATGCTTGCTGTACCATATAGTAGATGTAGCATGTAACACGTTAACCTATGAATTGGCATCATCAGATGAAAGAATCGGCACCGGCATCGGGAGTGGGCACGGCACCAGCATCACTAGAAACGGCATCGGCATCAGGGATCGGGCATAAAACATTCAATGTGCCATGCTGACAGGAGCCATAGGAGCATAAACATCAACAATAAGATTATTACTATAGGTTCATGTACTGTATATAAATGAAATAAATGTGCATCATTCATCATTCGAAGTGTCCATATCATCAGAGCCAGGCAACCAAGTATCATCAACATAGCTGAAGTCTGCATGACTATAGATTGGTAGTGTGATGCAAGAAGGAGTTGGGTTTTCTATCTGGGAGGTGCTGGGAGACTCGGCTCTAGAATTATCCTCTGAATCGGCATCGGAATCGGCATTGCCATTGGTATTGCCATGAGAACTAGCAGAATCTGTCTCTGACGATAAGAAGAAAACATTAGCTGCATCAGATGCAGTGGGAAGAGCGGTTGAAATGGGATTTCTAAGTGAAGAGGCATTAGGATCAGATTCACCATCAGAGCTAGCAGAATCTGTCCCCGATGATGAGAGGAAAACATCCAGCGTGTCAGATGCAGTGGCAAAGGTTGTTGTAAGGGGTTTTGCGAGTGGAGATGAAGAGGTAGAATCGGCAAGGTAAAAGTCAGCAGCATCAAAGCCGGTTGGAGAACCCATACAGGGAGATGATGAATCAGAATCATATATCATGGCAGCCTTAGAGGTGGTGTGTTTATCCTCGCCTTGCCAAACCATGTTCAAAACGGCATCGGCATCGGTATGCTGATTGGAGTCAGGCGCGGCATTGGCATCAAATCCGACATCGGAATGTGGTGAACTGTTGGATCCAGTGTCTGAAAAATAGAGCCCAGCATCAATACCAGTTACAGTGGGTGGTGGACTGTAGGCAGCAGAATGATGCGCCTTTCCCTTGCCCTTTGTCTCCTGGTTGATTGCCAAAACATCATTTTCTGTGATGTTGGTACCCCAGGTCCACTTGTGGGAGG
>QLOK01008085.1:0-16052 GCA_003313805.1 Tricholoma flavovirens
CCTGCTGCTGAGCGGTGAGCTATTGCTCACGATCTGGCTTGCAGGGGCTGCAGATGTGGGTGGCCTCCACTCATGGATAGAGCGAGGGGGGGTGATGCTGGGTGGTGTGTTGTTGTCGTCACCCGGTGTCAGCATTCCACCCACAGCCCACCCCACGAGCAGTTGCTCGAGGAGCTGGGTGTGGGTGGTCATCCACATCGTCATTGATAGCTACCACCCATCCACCCTGCAAGCAGACGCTCGCAGCAGTGGTGGTGGTGCTTGTCGCTGTCATCGTTGTGCTATCTGTCGTCCATTGTCGTTGTCGATAGCTACTGCCCATCCACCCTGCAAGCAGCCGCTCGCGGTGGTGGTGGTGGTGCTTGTTGCCGTCATCGTTGTTCATCCATCATCGTTGTTGGTAGCTACCGCCCATCCACCCTGCAAGCAGACGCTCGCAGCAGTGGTGGTGGTGCTTGCTGCCATTGTCATTGTGCTATCTGTCGTCCATTGTCATTGTCAATAGCTACTGCCCATCCACCCTGCAAGCAGATGCTCGCAGTGGTGGTGGTGGTGCTTGCTGCCGTTGTTGTTGTGCTATCCATCGTCCATTGCCGTCGTCGATAGCTACTGCCCATCCACCCTGCAAGCAGATGCTCACAGCGGTGGTGGTGGTGCTTGTCGCCGTTGTCATCGTCCATCGTCGTTGTCGATAGCCACCACCCATCCACCCTGCAAGCAGATGCTCACAGCGGTGGTGGTGGTGCTTGTCGCCGTTGTCATCGTCCATCGTCGTTGTTGATAGCCACCACCCATCCACCCTGCAAGCAGACGCTCACAGCGGTGGTGGTGGTGCTTGTCACCGTTGTTGTCACCTGGTGTCGGCATTCCACCCACAAGCAGATGCTTGAGGAGCTGGATGCAGGTGGTGTCGTGCTATACTGCCAGAAGATTATGCTGCAATGGTTGAGGCATCGAGAGGCACTTACCTTGCGGGTATCCCACTTCACGGGTCTCCTGGCACCCCTCTACCGCCCGTAACCCTCCATCTCCATGGTTTAAATCCTAAATAAAGATTAGGAGAGAAAACGAGAAAGAAAACAAAAAAAAGAAGTACCAGGAATACAAACAACAGTTGCCATCATTCGTGCCTGCCTTGTCTCCAAGATCATCATTGCCAGCTCCTGTAAGCATGTGGACAGGTGTTGGAGCGGTGGCAGCCGAGGTTGACAGAGTGTCCTTAGGTGTGAGGGAGGGCAGAGATAAGGATGATTAGTTGAGCTGATCACGAGAATCAGAGGGTAAAAACACCCTTACCTTTATGTTACAAGGATCCCACATCCTGGAGAATAGTAGAGGACAAAAGAAAAACACAGTAAATGAAGAGGGGGGGAGTGGAAGCAACACAGGACAAGCGGCCAGTGCAATAGCAATGCCCAAAGTCAACAACACTGAGGTGTGCTATATTTGGACAGCTAAGCCACTCAGAGCCACTCAGAGCCAGAGCCACCTAATCGGCTTAGCTGCTTGAGCCGAGCCGTGAGCAGACCGAGCCGAGCCGTGGCAACACTAATTATTTCTTTGTTTGATTACTTACTTATGAGAGTCGCAGGAACTCAAAGCACATGTGAACAAACTGGTGAGTGGTATTATAAAAACAGTATTATCAAATCTGATTATTTCCCAGAAGAAGGGCAAAGGCCAAGCCAAGGGGGTGTCAGAAAAAAAATTAAGGATACTGGGTCAATTTTTTTAAATTTAAGCCATGAAGTGAGGAACTAACTAACCCACCGTGGGAACTAATGTCCTAATAAGGCATTTTAGCTTACAAATCATTGATGACTGGCAGGAAAAATGTTTGCATTCTTGCATTGCAGCTGCTTTCACAATGACTTTCTGGCTTAGCTTTGGGTGAAGGAAATGTAGATAAAGCAGAGGACTTGTGTCTGTAAAATAATAATATGAGCTCCCTCATGGCTCTGTCACATGCATAATTCTGAAAAACAATTTCCTTGAATCCATCCATTGCAAGTTGAAAACTAGTCCAGATTCACATCTGAATAGAAAGGGACATTCATACACCATTTTTAGACAATTTCTCCACCAAAAAGAAATGCCAAGGGTGGTGTAAAAGTCAGAAATCAGGGTGGATACAAGTGGCAGGTGTGCAGGTGCTACAATCCCTTCCACAGCACATTTCAAACTTCATTTTTGGTAACAGAATATGATGCTACACATTTAAAATAGATCACCTGAAGATTCCCACTTGTATATGACTTAATATTGGCATTGTTCTACTTTGTCAGAGTACAATACCCCAGAGACATGTAAAATAATATGTTTACTTGATAATCATCTTCTGAGATCATTTATCTACAAGACATTCACCCAACAGTAAGCCAGAAAGTCATTGTAGAAGCAATAAAATGAGCAGGAATTCAGCTGATACTGCAAGATTATATTTGCTCATGTTTATTCATCAAGGGCCAGCTTTATTCAGTGCAAATATTATGTTAGAATCGTACAGTATCTGCCCTGCTACAATGTCTCTGTGTTTGTGAGATTGCCAATGGCCCTCCAGCATAAAATTATGTTACCAATTTTTTTTTGAAGAGCTCGAGAGCTGGACTAACTAACCATCCCTATATGGCAATTTGACCATGTGACACCCCCTTGGGCCAAGCAGTCGATGTGGAGGTTGATGAGGGTGAAGGAGAGAGCAGGGGAATGGAAGGGGCAGGGGAGGGGGAGGAAGAGGAATAGCAGTACCTGCTCATATCGCCTGTAGTCATTGTTCATTGTTTCATATCGCTATACATCATTTTTATATGTTTTCAACAAATGGCAGCTAAATTAAGCATGGTTTGGCAATCTAATTGTGTGAGATGACACCTAGTGATTCTATCAAATCTGCATCGATGAGCATCATTCATCAGGAAAATCTGATGTTCACTTATTCTCCTTAATTGTTGCTTAATCACTCCTTATTTACTTACTGCAAAAATAAGGAGATTTAAGGAAATATTGTTTAAGGAAAATCACCTTAGAATATGTAGGGTCCTCTGCTGAATCCGCTTAATTTCTCCTTATTCACACTGATTTTGCTGCTTAACTACTTAGTTTCAGTGCTTAGGGGACTGCATAGTAAGGAATTAAATGGACATTAAGCAGCAACAATTGCAATAAGAAAAATTTATATTGTGCTATAGAAATACATGTCTACATAGCTGTTTCTGCTACTCATTGCAATTTCCTGCTCTCGTCATTCCTGCTCCCCCATCATTCCCCATTGCTAGTGCTACTGTCCATTGTCACAACTCTGAGTCAGCACTGTCCCCTTGTTGTCCCCCCTTGTTGTGCCACCATCATTCCTGTTCCCTCCTTCCTCCCATCAATATCATTCCACCCATGATCCACCCCACAAGCAGTTGCTCATGAGGCTGGAGGTGGGTGGTGTGTTGTTCACTGTCATGGTTGGGCCTTCCCCATGGTCATGGAGCTAGAAACAGGAGTGCAGTCATCCACCGTTGTCGTGTGGTGCTGGTGCTGGTGCTGGAATACCTATCATTCATCCTCCTCAGGATGGGCAACCATCACCACCCATCCACCCTGCAAGCAGGTGCTCGCAGCTGTGGAGGGGGTCTTGGTCTTGTTCCGCTGTCCTGGGTCCCCATTGTTGTTGACCAGGAGCAAGTCATCCCTCAGCAGGTTTGTGCTACGTTGTGCAGTGATTCCTGTGTTAAGGTGGGTAGGGGATCAACTATGATGTGGCAGGTTTATGGGAGTGTGTTGGTATGTACCTTGTGGGCATCCCCCTCCATGGGTCTCGTGGCATCCCTCTGCACCCTCTTAGTCCCAGTTCATGGCCTCACATCCTGTTTTCATGGGGAGGAGGGGTTTGCACAGCCATCCTTTGGCATGGGTAGTCTTGCAGTGGTACCTTTCATTACCAGTAATTTAGACCCTAAATAAACTAGGAATACAATTAGTGAGCTGATAAGAACTACATAGAAATGAACAAGGAAAACTGACTTAAGGCCCAAATGATGGCTGTGTCGTTTGGGCCTGCATTGTGTCTGAAATGGCTTATTTGTAGCATGGGTATGGTATGGGTGTGAGTAAGGAAAGGAGGGAGGCGGCAGTAACAGGCATAGAAGCACTCGTTCTGAAGTGTCTTGGGCTTAGGACAATGTTGGGAGTGGTCATGGAAGACAAATGATGGGTGTGGCACATGACTGTTTCAGGAAATGCCAAGCAATGCTGAGAGGGAACTTGGAGAAATTTTGACAAGTCCCATTTATCTACTTAACTCATCAAAAATTTAAGGAAAAAAATAAACTTATTTTGCTTAATGTCCTTAATCAGGCTCTAAGTGAAATAAGGAAAATAAGTAGGTCCTTGATTTTGCTGATGACTTTGGCATCACTCATACCCTTTTTCAGGTGACAAATTGGACAAAATGAGATGTGGAGCAACTCAGGGAGATGTGATCACTCCAGATTGTTCCGCATCACTGTGTGTTGAGTGACTTTTCACTGGGAGGCCTTAAGGGCTTACATGCTCCTTATGGCCTTAATTCACTTAGGGCACATTCAGGTCCCCGGTATTGGCTCAGCTCCCCTGCCAAAATCAAAGACATCTGTCTTGACAACCAGGCTGATGGTTTCCAGCGGTGTTTGGTAGCAATTCGCAGGTGTTATGTGAGTGACATTGCATCAAAATACAGTGAAGTTTGTGTCTCTATGTGCTACTAGCACATCTGTTCTTTACCATACCTCTAATCTCTTAATATCATGGCAAAATACAAGTCTAAATCTAAATCTAAAACCTCTAGCAACACATCTGAAAAGGAAAACAAGGGTGACTGCTGTTCTTGGACCCTCAATGATGACAAGATCCTTCTGGATGTTTTAGTATCTCTGCTGTGTTGAAACCTCTCTTGCATCATCCTTGAACTTAACCCAGTCCTTGCAAGATGTGCATAGATGGCAAGCTGCTCATCAGCAGTGACATATTTGCTATTAGCCAGCCCGCTGTACATCTGAAGTTGATATGACAGTTTGTGGAAAACATGGCATGTCATTCCCATCTGTTCCTGAAACCATGTAGGATTTGGGCTCTCCAGAAGTTCAGCCAACCACATACGACCTGTAAGGATGGAAGTTCACATTGGAATAGAATCAGGAAGAGATTGAAAGTGGATAATGACAGTAACAGCTGCCATAACTGCCCCAATGATAGCTATATTCTTCTTCTTCTTGGCTGAGGACCTCTGTACCGGTGCTTTATGTAGTGTCCTGTCCTTCTGAGTTGTTGTAGTGACCATAGTTTAGTATATGAAAGAGCATCAAGGCAGTGTTATTGATTATCGATGTTGTTGCAAAATTGTTACTACTTGTGACAAATGTGACATAAAGACCCATGTGAATTGCTTTCATATCAAAGGGTGATGGAAAGCTGAGTGATACCGGGGACACGAACACACCCTTACATGTTGCTTATACTGCTTAGTTGATTATATCTGCTTAACAGTTACCAGTTTTAAGGAAAAAATGAACTTATTTTCCTTAATTCCCCTTAATTTCCTTAATCAGGGTTTAAGCCAAATACTTAAGCCAAATTGAAATAAGTCAATCCTTGATTTTGCTGATGCTAGATGCCTAAGGCTCCAACCGTTCCATCTATATAACCGTCTTAAACGGTTTATACCATATCTGTATATGTTTATGTATAGGGTCCAGACTCCAAGGTGGTGTACACAGTAGGTATACAGTATATAGATGGTTACACAGTTTACATATTATGATCTACAAACGTAACAGGAGTAAGGTTAATAGCTTAAATCTAAAACTATATACACTAAAGCCTAATCTTTTTTTTCATGATTATGGCTTGAGAAACTCAGTGACTATGACCAACCAGCAGAGCCGAGACAATCCAGACCTGAAAAACATCATACCTGATGATAAAAAGCGAAAGCGGAATGCCACCGATCATGCTCAGGGTCTGGACTCTTATTTTGAAACTGTTGAAGCTACAACGAAACCCCGCCAAGGTCAAGGTTAGTGTCAAATTCAGGAATTCAGCATAAATTCTTACCATCTTGACCTTGTAGAACCACGTCCTAGTCTTAAAATCAACATACCAAAAGATGCCTCCAAGCCTGATGGTGACGCTGTTGAGAATGGTGCCTTGCTATCTGCAAGTGAGCTCCATGCACGCGGTCACTTTGTCAATTCCCCATCAGATACAGCACCCATCCCTGCTGCAAACACCGAAGAAATTGACGATGATGCAAAGGACAAATCATACCAACCACCGAAACGCAGCAATGCACTGGATGACGAGGCACCAGAATGCATATACACTAGTGATTGGGAAGAGGTTACTACTGAGACTGAGTTTGGCCGTGAACTGGTAGGTGGAATTTTTTTTAACAGACCAGTGATCTATTCTAACACTTATTAGCGAGAGAATAGGGAAGAGAAACAAAAGCACAAGGCTGATACCCAACCAAAAGGACATCAGTGAAACCGGGAGAGTCTGCCATAGCCTTCCGTGATTTGTAATCAATATCTCAAGATGGCTCGAAATGTAATGCCCTGTAATGTACTGGGGTATGAGCAAAGTCTCCAGTATTAATCCAAGCCCACTGGCAAGAAGCTGACCCCACTGCAGAGTCTATACATTTTTAATGGAATATATTCGGATTAGGTAGTCATAAGTAAAGTCTCTAGTATTGATCCAAGCCTACTGTCAAGAAGCTGACCCCACTGCAGAGTTTATAAATCTTTAATGGAATATATTTGGATTAGGTAGTCACAAGTAAAGTCTCCAGTATTAATCCAAGCCCACTGTCAAGAAGCTGACCCTACTGTAGAGTTATGCATCTTCAATGAAATATCCTTGGGTCATGTGGTTGCAGGTAAAGTCTCCAATATTAATTCAAGCCTACTGTCCAGAAGCTGACCCTGCTTCATAGCCAATAGAATATCTTTTCTTCTGCCGGCATCTCACTTAATACAGCCAACAGGTATAGTGCATCCCAGAGAAGTACCATCCCCGTCCCCTGGTTGGGTTCCCCCGTTCTCGTCTGCTAGGACCCGCTTTCCCCCCTGCGAGCAGTTGCTCACAGCAGCGGGTGCTGGGTCTTGGACCTCATTCCCTCCATCCTGCCCTGTCGTTTAGCTCCCCCAACCCACCTGGCGGCGGTGGTTGCGGGTGCTGGGTCACTGTTCCCACAGTCTTCCTGCCCCCCCTGCACGTCCCGTTGTCTGGTCCTCTCGTCGTTCGCTGGCGGGTGCTGGTCGTCGTCATCATCTCCCTCCTCCTGGTCTTCTGGTCCCCATCCCGTTGTCGTGTTCCTCCTTGTCGTCTCCCCATTGTCTTGGGTCGCCCCGCTGCCATGTCCCTCCCCATCGTCTCTCCATCATCGTGTCTGGTGGCTGCGGTCCTCGTCCACTGGCGGGTGTTAGTCGTGCTGGTCTCTGTCGTCCCCCTGCTCTCGTCTTCTGGTCCTCGTCGTCTGTAGCACCCACGGTCCACCCTGCAAGCAGTTGCTCGCAACGGTGGGGGTGGGCGCTGGGTCGTCCGTTGCTGGTGTGCCTTCGTTGTCCTGCTTGCGGCCGTGAATGGGGTGCGGTCGCATTGGTGGTTGTCGCCATCGTTCCTGTCCCTCCCTGTCCTGTTTCTGTCGCCAGTCGTCCCCTGACAGCCATCCCTGCCAGCACCCAAAAAAGTCTGTTAGTAACAGGACGACGAAATCAGAGAAGAAAGGAAGGCCTACCCATGGCATCTTCTGGGCCTTTTCCCCCATCGCTCCCTCGTCGCTCCTTCTCTCTTGCCATCACCACTGGCCCCGTTGACCACGTCCCCTTGCTCCCCATTTCCACCCCACGAGCAGTCACTTGCGGCTGCAGTTGGGGTGCCGTGTTGTCATCCCCCACGCTGTTCTTGTTGTTGTGCCCGGTGCTGGTCACTCCCCTGTTGCTGTCACTCTCAACCCCACCCCACAGGAAGGGGCTCGTAGCGGTGGTCTCGGCAGCTCCCTATTCGGCCATGGGCCCTATTATGCCATCCTGCCGCTGTAGCAGCGGCATTGCCTGCTTCAAGAGGGAAGGGGGTCGGTCAGGACACGGTGGGTCGGGGGTGTGCTTACCTGGCAGGTTCCATTTCTGGTAGTTGGTGTTCCTAAAATGGAGATGGACATGGCTAGTTGGAAGAGAAGAAACAGGAAAGGAGCAAAAAAACCCATCTTGGGACCCAAACAAGGAAGCTAAGGCAAAACTGAAATCTCCAGGCTCATCAGCCGGGGCAGTAAGGGGTCTAGGCCATAGTCGAAGCAGTGGCCTGTGTCCACGTCGTAAAAAAAAGAAGGTCAGGGCAGCAGCCTATGTCGTTTCTCGCAAAGATGAAGCATAGGCATCGGGGGGAAAATTCTGGTGCAGTGGCTCCAGTGGGAGGTGGGGTGGATGGCAAGGCCCGCGTATCGTCAAGCTCAGCAACGAGGAGCGTGCGTGGTGACTCAGCGGGGCCATGCCGAGTGAGAAATTGGTTGAGACCGAAGTTGAAAGTTTTTATACTATTTGAAATTATACTAGTCACGTACTCTGCATGTGATCAAATCAACAAATGCGCAACATGTCACACGCATTGGGCGGCTGGCCCCGTGCCAGTGACGGGCTCCAACAGGCTCTAAGTCAAATTCATGGCGCGACCTGGCTTAGCCCAAGCACAGCCAGGCTAAGCGATGCTTGAAACTGTCATTAAGTCGTGATAAAAACTAATGAAGGTAAGAAAAAAACACAAAGCGAGGTGGCAGTGCCAATCTCCATCCCCATCTTCATCTTCTCCATCTTCTGGTCCCATGTCTGAGTCTGAGTTCGAGTCTGAAGCTGGATTGTCCTCAGAGGCATCATCCATTGAATCCAGCTCTGAGTCTCAATCACTTTCATCACTAGAACTGCACCCATCATCAATTATGGCATCTTCTTGTGCCAACTGCTCCCAATGGCTGATTGGCAGGCCGTCATCACCAAGTCCTTCCTCGTTGGGAGTTTCAACGTCCATGCCATCGCTGTTACTGTCACAACGTATGTGTTTGATATGGCTCCTGATATTTGGCATGCCTGATTTATGCATGCGATCAACCTGTTTTCCATATATTTCATGCTGTTAATGCAAAGGGTAGGTCCATTGGTAGCTTCCATTGCCACCGGGGCAGCGTGCACTACCAATGGCCAGTTCCCCATTTTTGAGTGCCCCTGTAATGAGATCAGCCCTATCTGATTATCAGACTCGTAAGGCAGATTGCCTGTACCAGTTGTGGGACTGCCTGTACAGCATCCTGCCTTGGGATTGGTACTATGGAGTGCCAGTCCAAGGCCTCGCATGTCCCTTTCATTTGTGCAAACACATCGATGATACGGTGCCTCAATAGTTCCTTCACAACACCCTCCTTCTTGCCCGGGGGCATCGAGCCATCAAAACAGAACACATTCGCCAAGTTTCGCAGACTTTCAGGCGGAGGATACGGAGCCCTGCTCAAGCCCCGTAACTGCAGCTCTTCGGAATTCATCATTTATGGTGTCAATGGGGAATTAGGTCGCAATCTGGCACTTTTCTCTGTCGGCATAAGTCATCATAATGGAGGGCCTGAGCAACTTGAGGAACAAAGAAGAAAGTAAGGTCGACCGAATGCTGCTCCATCCCTTGATGGGCATATTGAAGGATCCATGGTCCATGGTTGTAGCGACGCTTGAAAAGTGTGATAGCCATGATGGGTGGAACAGGCGCCCATAGAATAAGATACCAAACCCCAAGACGTCAATGGCGAACGACTTATCATGCCATAGCAGTTACCTTGAAATCTTGGTGGGACTTTGGGACTAGCTGGTAGCCCAATATGGGGGGTAGAGCTTCTGGGATGTCCAGCACTTCGATTCTGCATGACCATACTAACTCCGATACCTCGGTGAGGACGACAGGACTCTTGAACCTTTCTGGAAGATGAATCGTGATTGCTGGATTGGTTTGCCATGCTGTGCTGATATTCTGAACCCAGTTAGTCTGCTTACACAGCCAAGCAGAGAGTTAGGGCAAAACTAGATCAAACCAACATCAAACAACGTCGCTGCAATGCTACCACTGTGATCGCTTCCTCGCTTTATGTCTTTTGTGGGATTGGCCCAGACCATTAGTCTGGATATTTCATTTTCTGTAAGGAGTTGTAGCGGAGGATTTATACTCCGGAGTCTGGTGGCATAATCCATCTGAACCGTCGGACTGTGGCTGTGGCAAGTGCCTGTCAGTACTTACGTGACCCTCGAGATTGCGATTGGACAGGGGATGGGCTCGATGTGGCTAGTGAAACTCGACCGGCATCTGCCTGCAAACAAGACAAAAATTCAGACGACATTTTGACATCCGCATCTACTTGTACATGGTCATCAATTACCACCACACGACCATCTATAAGACGAATCATTAGATATCACAGCTACTACAATGCTTGCATGATTACTGCAGACGCACGGAAAACTGGGAAAAAGCCACTTGGTATAAACTTTGCCGCTTTGGATTTTCTGAATACGAATCGAGAGGAGAGCTCTTGAGCGCCTCAAAACCGAAGAGAAGAAGGGAAAATTGTGCCTCGCGAGCCAATGGGTGTGTACTATCCACAAATGTCAAAAGGCATGCGTTTAAATGCCATGTCACTTTACCCAGGTGATTGATGAGCTCGTGCAGAGCGCAGTACCAAATGTTGAATGGGAGACATCACTCCTGGCTTGCGACATCTCACAGCTGGCAGACGACTCAAGAGCATTTGTAGAACCAGTGCATGAGGCGTAGGAAGTCAAAGGGCGGTGACCATTCCTCGGTCGATAACCTCCTGATCCGGAGGACTATAATTGAATGGGATGATGGAAAGGATCATTATAGCTACGAAGTGTCAGATTTTATACTCACACCACTGACTAAACACGCATTTTAGAGTAGTTGAAAAAATGATTGTTTCGCGCTTGATGCAGTCTGACCATGCAGAAAGGACCTCGCTCACCAATGTGACTTACCTCTGCCTCTTCTGCGATGACCCAAGTCCAGGCCTCGATACCCGTAGCTGTGGCCGATGGGATGGCAATTTCAACAGAGGAGCAACCGAGTAAAGGAGGAGTTCATATCCACACTGAGGATCAACATGAGTGTCCATCCCACAATTTCTAATGGCTGCTTACCTTTTCAAGGGACATGAGGGTCGTCGCGCACCAGAAAAGAAGCCTCCTCAAGTCATGGACCGCCAGAGCGCTGCTTTTGGATCGGATTTCATCCGTGGTGCACCGATTTTCATTTTCAGCGCATGTACGAGGGTGCTGATTGTGGAGGCAATTTCACCAGTTTGTCGGGACCACCTGCCGACTTGTCGATGTACCACATCCTCGCTGATGTACTTTGGTTTCATCCCCGTGGTTCGCTAACCAGATGCCAGCGGCTTCGCTGGAAAAATAAGACTTGATAGCAACTTGACTTACTACTTCTTGGCTCCATTCGTTTTCTTCTGCGACATTGCAACAAGTGATGCTGAAGCCGTGGCTTGAGTGATATTTGAGTGCATAGAAATAGACTCACTCCGAGGACACTGCACAGGACCAATAGCTTTGCCAAAATGCTCTGTGAAGAGTCGCCTCCTGATGAAGGTTGATTCACCGTGAGATATTTCTGATTTTGCGTCGGGCCGAAATTGACGGCAAGAATGCTGGCCACGAACCTGCAGGGTTGATTGCAGCTCTAATGGGGCATGGCCGAGTACTATTGGCGTCGCGATAGAGCTGGCCCATGACGTTGTTACGAGTCTTGCAGTCATCGGTGAGGTGCAAAGTAATGGGAGATCTTTCCAAGTAAAATTCATAGATGGGGTTATACTAAAGGCATGTGGTCAGATTCTTGATACCTGTTCAATTAATTGCTCGTACCTTGTCTGTGAACTCACCTTCACAGGAACATCGAAGCGATGTTAGCACTTGTTTAAGTCGGTCATACAACCACAGATGGCCTGAGTCTTGCATTAGAAGAATATCCCAGTTACCGCACAATTCGCACGCACCTTTTCTGCAACCGACCCCATGCATGCGGAAAGCCCAGCATGTTTGCGGATGCTGTCGTTGGTGAAATAAGAGACAAGTGAGGGGGTTAATCTGGCTGCTAATTGCATGCTTTTCACACCATGCATTGCCAGGATGAAGACAACCTGTCCAGAAGATAAACAGCGAATATCTCTGCTGTGTGTGGATGTATGCTTCGTAAGAGCCATCCGATGTTTCGAGGCTACCTGGAATTATCGCTTACACCGCAGAAGGGATTCACATAGAAATTCACCCGCTGTATGAGCATAGTCTTGGTGAATAACTGAGTTGTGCTCAACGTCGCCAGCAGTTGAGTCATGCGACTCCTCCAAGATGACTGGAGGCGATTTGACAGCAATGCGGGCCAGCGCCGGTTTCAACCAGTCCAATGCCATCTCCTCCTTGTCGCTGATGGAGGTGAAATGAATGAGACGACACAGGAACCACAGATTCCTGAAAAAAGACAAAACACCAGACGAAGCATCAACATGAGGCTTGAAGTCTTGGTGAGCGAGTAGAACACCGATGGGAAGCAGAGGAGATGCCAGTTGCTCAACCATGTCATCAACCTGCGGTATTCCTCAGCCGCTGCAATCTGACAGAGAAGGGAGTTAAAGTCTACCTTGACACGATGATTCGGCATTTTCAGACTCTGGATACCAACTCCCTTGTCTGCGAAAGGGGTCAATAGCTCGACAAGATAAACCCCATGCAGTTTTGGTCATCGATGAAGCTCTTCAAGTTGCGCCAGCCTTGTTTGCACTGCTAGTACCTGGAACACCGTGAGACGAGTACAGCACCGTGTCGTGATGTAACCTACCATGCTGTTTGAGATCCTTGGATCGTCTGGATTTGCAGATCGGTTGATGGGTGAGAATGCCTGCATAGCATCCACAAACTCTATCTCCGGCACAGTGGGGGCTAAATCCACGAGGCTATAAGCTTCGAAAGCAGTACGAAGCCTCTTAAGCAGCATGGAGACTGTCAAACGCTTTATCTGGCGTTTCAACGCCATCGTTGCCTGTTAACCATTAGGATGGGGGCATTTTTACCTCTTCCATACAAAATTCCAGCGTGAGTCTGGTGACCACAGATGCTGTGCTTATCCCCACAACCCTCTTCCCGTCAATGGAGAGGCACCGCAAACCGCTCTCGATAGCAGTATGATCAGCTGGGCAGTGTGTTGAATCGCCTTTCATCGGCGAACTACTGGAGTTCTCATGGATCCCCCTGCTTGTTGCAGCAATGTGGTTCAGCAAGGAGTGCATATTCCTACTGGACTTGAGTTCAGAACAGGAAAAAAACCATGAACGCATACTCGAAAGCAAAGAGCCAGGCATTTGGCGGCAGCCGCAAGAGGCGGCAGGGTTCAGCTTTCGGAAGCAAATTCCAAGTCGAATACAGGTAAAGGGGAAGTAACGAAGCGATGGAGGTGAGTGGCCATCTTCGATGCGATAACTGGGAAACTGAAATGTTTGAAGTTGGTGCATTATGGCCAGCACCATAAGCCACACTTTTGCACTAGCATGGTGGTAGCTTTCGGGGCTGCTTCTTGAACCAGATTGTCGGAGATCGATGATTCGTCGCTCAAAAGCAATAGCAATTGTGAAAACAAAGCCTCACCCAACTCACGAAGAGCGATGGAGCAGACAGAGACTAGTTTCCAAGCAACAGAATCTCAACAGCCTGTTGATTCAAGATCATAACTGGCTTTGCTTCCCAGACTTTTGGACAGTCTCCCACGTGTGTGTCCAACGACGGTTCCATGTCCATTTCATTGGTTCAGAAGGATGCAGAGAAACAACACGGTTAGAACTCAGAAAGCATACTAAACATCCCCAGCCCATCACTCCACCCGCCATCAGCCTCATTTCATGCTTGTTCATTCACAAAGATCCCCCTCATTTTCGCCAAATCACAGCTGTCGCCACGCATGCCTCAATGAGGCAGCTTGCTGTCAAACAGTTGGAGTTGGTGGGCGCCAGTGTAAATGCAGCCTGAGCGACGCACAGGAAGATCACCTGAGAGAGTCGGTTGTGCTTCTTGAGTTGCACTGCTGTTCATCCCTCTCCCCTAGGAGTCTTGATCCTTCAGTGAGATCGGGATTTTCACCAACAACTTTGCTGTCACACACCTCGGCCTCCAGGGATGCATTGAGACCCTTTGGCCTTCCATTCTTTGTTTCTGAGCTCTCAGGCACGCATTTCCCAAAGTCGAACGATGCCTTGTCAACAGCAGGAAAAGCCGCTGAGTCGGCACCCCCTGCAGACGCTCTTCTGGGTCCAACCTCATCTTCCTCGTGGCGATGATGCTCCCCAGTGCATCCTTTGGGGGGCCTTCACTGAATGAAGTGAGAGTTTGAGCCGGGGTCCGATTGTGGTTTATGCCTCTCCTCACTTTGACAGAGACAGTCAGCACTGGAATCGTGAACCCCAGCGACTTCTGGGGTCGGTGTGCAGCGTTCGAGGGCCGGTCATCTTCTCCCCTCCGGCCCGCTTCATGGGATGAGGAGGCTGGGCGTTTCGCTCCAGATCGCTATCGACATGACTTCAGGCTGGCCGTGCAGGTGCAGCGCCTTGCATGACTGGCGAGGGGTCAGGGTGGGCCTCGCATCTTGTTGCGCGGTCAAAAGTGACAAATTGACATCCCAGTCCTGAGAAGTGGGCCTGGGAGTACAAGATTCAGGAAGAAGCGATTGCCGAAAGCTTCGGCATGTGTTGGTTGCAAGCTTCAAGCTGGCCGTGAATAGGCACCCCTCGCTATCCGACTGCCCAACCGGGGCGCGAAGGCGCTGTTCATATCGCTCAAGGCTCACCCAGCTCGGCACATTCAATTGGCTGAAGCACTCATTCTGGGCCTGAGTTGGGCTCATTCCTCCCGCCATCATGTTTCAACTGGGGCTCATGGGTCGCAGGGAATGGGGTTCGCGACTTTGACTACACAGCGACAGGAGGGGGAAGTGAGAGTAAGGAAACCCCAGCCCTCAGGCTCCCAGTTCTCTCAGTTAGTGGGCGGCAGCTGACCCGCCAAAAAGGGCATGGTGCACTGCGATGCGACGCTAGCGCGTTCGCTGGTGGTGGACAACATCGGGAACCAAGGGCCCCTGAGTGGCGATTCAACTCACAGGAACACTAGTTCAACAATTCAGATTATATGGCTTAGGAGCTCAATGGTGCCGGAGTAGCCTCACCTCTCGCTCTCAATCCCACCCTACCAGAAGAGGTTGGCAGGGATGGTCTCGGTGATGGGCCCCATTACGCTGCCCTGCCACTGTAGCTGCAGCTTTGCCTGCTTTGAAAGAGGGGGGTCAGTTGAGACAAGGTGGGTTTGGGTGTGCTTACCTGAGGCTGGTCACAGAAGGAGTGTTCTTAGACAACAGGGGGTTTCGTACACCAGGTCATTAGTGCCACCATGGGGCTCTTCCGGGGCCAGGCTCAGAGCTAGGGAGAGGACAAAGCGGAGAGCATGAGGGAGCTTGGTGGCGGGGTCGTGCAGGAGAGACCTTGTGAGAATCCTGGTGCAGTGGCACTTGGGGGAGGTGGAGGAGATGGAAGGGTCCACGCGTCGTCAAGCTCAGCAATGAAGAGCGTGCGTGGCGACTCAGTGGGGCCGTGTGGAGTGAGAAGTTGATTGAGACTGAAGTTGAAAGTTTTTTGTGCTGCATCACATAAATCATGTGGCATATTGATTTGTAAGATATTCCTTTTAAGGAAATGTCAGAGGGAGGGCTATGCTAACTTACCATGACTTGCTCTATATTATTGTATTGAGCACACTATCAAAGCCATGGTTTACCTGAACAGCACAACATAATCACAATTCATGAATATGAGATGGGAGATTTGCATGAACCTGTGGCAGATAATCATCACAGTCAAAGCCATGCCAAGTAATCTCTTGTTCAAAAACTGTGCAACAATCATCCTACATCAACAGCTACTAACAATGAAATGG
>QLOK01008091.1:9109-19191 GCA_003313805.1 Tricholoma flavovirens
AAAAAAAAAAAAAAAAAAAAAAAAGACATAATATTGTACCTGGCAAGCTCACTTCCGGTCATTCCTCACCACCCTGCCCACTTTCTTCATGATGCTAGTCTTCCTTCCAAGACTGGGGGAGGCGCTTCTACCGGCACCTTCAAAGGAGGCTCTAGCCGGTGAATAGCTCCGTGAACGCTCCTCGGCAGCGTCTGGTGTGGCCGGTAGTTCCTTATTGTTCTGCGTATCAATGTACACGAACGGCTCTGGCTTCTCTGAGACCGTATTGCCACGTGTGCCGCCACCGAATCTGCCAAGGAAGGAGTTCTGGGGACGATGAGTAGGACGGGTGGAGCGAGGTGTGTTGCCGGGATATGAGTATTCGGTGGGAGATGTCGGCTCATCACTGTCTGCACTGACGGGAACATTTGGTGCATCACGCATTTTGCGAATGCGTTGCATCAACGATTTGGAGCGCTTTGGGAGGCCGGGGGATGTTATGCGGGGAGTAAGAGTGGTGTCGGGGACTTCTGTAGGATCGGGAACGAAGATGGGTTGGGGTGGGGGAACGAGTGAGCGTCGGGCAGCGCGGGGACGAGTTGCACCGGGATTCGACTGTGGACCTTCTTCCAAATATTCTTTATAGAGGTCTCGTGGCTCGCGGCCATCCTTGGTCCGCCGTGGAGCATTAGTACTGCGAGAGGTGGAATGAGAGTTGTGAGATTCTCTTCCGTTGTAGATGGAACTTGCGGGAGTGTCGCCATCTGCCCTTCCAGATCCGCCACCGGCAAAAAACTCTTCGTATGGTTCTGGCTCGTGAATGCCCCAGGCTTCTGCGATAGCATCAACCTTCTTTTTTGGAGGATCTACGTAACTGCCGGTGAAACCCTTGTAGGCGTGAGGAGTAGAATAGGGTGATTCTGATTGAGTGACGGGGTCGTCAGGACGAGCCGTCCAAGCAAACATGGGCGCCTTGTTTCTTTGACGATTGCGGGATGGTGCGCAGGCATCAAAGGGACCATCGTGGTGGAACACTGAATGGTTTAGATCGTAATAAGATGAAAGCCGATGACAAATTTAAAAAATTAAAATTAAAATTAAATAAATAAAAAGACGCACTGGGGCCAACGCCAGTAAAATCGAGACGGTCGATGACATCTGCGTGTTGAGAACCTTTCTTAGGGCGTGATTTGGTGGGAGACTTTGACTTATCAGCCACGACAGCAGAGTCCTGTGAGCGAGACCTTTGAGCTGAAGGGCGAGAGGCTGGAGGGGGAGACCTAATAAGAAGTTGGAATTAGTGGCGACTGGAAATGATTGAGAACATACATAGCGGTGTGGCTACGAGCAACTTTGTTACGAGGAGAATCGGACACGCCACGAACGGTGACGGTCTCACGAACAGCGTCTGTGAGAGGAACAGGAGCCGGCATGATGATGGGCTGAGGAGGGCTGTGATATGATGACTCATCATCTCACTGCACTCATGGCTACGACTAGAGATCAAGTCGCTGCCAGAATTCTAGCTGGAGAGAATCTCATCATTTACAATGAGAATATCTTACGCATTCCCTCCTCTTGGTTGGATGCTCATCCAGGCGGTCGTCTTGCTCTCCTTCATTTCGTCGGTAGAGATGCTACCGATGAAATCGATGCTTATCATCAATCCAATACCCTCTCTCTCATATCTCGCTTCTCAGTAGGTCGCGTACAACTCTCTGACGGTCTATGGAAGCCACTCGTTCCTCCAATCATGTCAGGCTGGGTTCGCAAATCTGCTCCTGACAGGTGGTTCAATGAGGCTCATGCCCTCCCACCTTCTTCTTCCGAGATCCTACTTATTAAACAGGATAATCCATCTTCACTCGTGGCCCCTGATCGCGCCACTCTTGAACCTCCCCAATCAACCCTCTCCCTCGAACAGCAGGCTCAACACTCCCGCGCGTACAAGGAACTTCATACCTGCATAGTAGACGCAGGCCTTTACGAGACTCCATACCTAACTGGCTATGGTCCAGAGATTCTACGCTACATCCTTCTTGCTTCGTTGTCCGCCTATACTTACTCCTACAACTGGTTCATCACCAGTGCCGTTTTCCTCGGTTTAATGTGGCACCAACTTGTTTTCACCGCCCATGACTTGGGCCACATGGGTGTCACTCATAATTGGATCATAGACAGACTATTGGGTATCCTCATTGCGGATTTCATTGGTGGCCTCAGCATCGGATGGTGGGTCGAGGTGAGTAATTCTTACCTTTCCCTATCACGACCCCTGACGTCTCATCAGAACCACAACGTCCACCATCGTACGTATGTTGCCTAGTCTCACAATTATCACATTGACATCTCCCTCGCAGTGGTCACTAATCATCCTTCCCAGTACGCGTTCTTCACGCCAGCCTAAGGTTGTTCTAATTCTTCAAAAGTGACCCAGACATAGAGCACCTGCCATTCTTTGCAATTTCGCCTGCCTTCTTTGAATCCTTATGGTCGTCGTACTATAAGCGCACTATGGTCTTTGACCGTTTTGCTACTTTCTTCATCTCACTACAACACAAACTCTTTTATGTTGTCATGGCCTTTGCTCGTTTCAACCTCTACGCCAATTCATACTCCTTTCTCTTTCAGAAAGCATGGGATAAGAAGCGCGCAAAGGGTGGTCACTGGGCATGGCCTCTCGAGATTCTAGGCCTTGCCTTTTTTTGGTCTTGGTACGGAAGCGTTTTGTACGGCTGCGGGTCCTGGAAAATGGCACTGGCTTATCTCATGGTAAGCCACGTTGTCACAAGCCCATTGCACGTCCAAGTGCGTTATCTTTGCTTCTATACCCACTCTAACGTAACAATTGATGATGATGTACAGATTGTCCTGTCTCACTTTTCAATGTCAACAGCTGATCTCGGCCCTACAGAGTCATTTCCCCATAGACAATTACGTACAACATCGGACGTTATCTGCTCGCCTTCTGTTGCTTTTATTCATGGCGGCCTCCATCTCCAGGTTACTCATCACCTGTTTCCCCGGCTTCCACGCCACAATCTGAAACGTGCTAGCATCCTTGTTAAAGAGTTTGCTCAGGAGCAGGATCTTGTCTATGCTGAGTTTGGTTTTGTTGATGGTAATGCTGAGGTGTTGGGCGTATTGAAGGGAGTAGCGAATCAGGTCAGATTGCTGAGCAAGGTGGCAAATGCTGAGGCGAAGGAGGCAATTGAGAAAAAGTTGGCCAGTGGCAAGTCGGACTAAATGTGCATTCTTATTTCATGGACCATCTAGAGATATCTGTGGTAATCTAGAGATCTGCAGGTTCACAATTAACCAAAAATGCATAAGTCATAACATGCATAGGTGGGATATCATGCCAATATTTTGTGAGGACTGCAGCAAATACAAAGTACTAGAGTCAGATGTGGCTAGTACGCGCAAAGTTACTTCTTCTTCGCTGCTTCCTCTTCTTCCTTCTGCGGAGAACAATGAGTAACAATAAGGAATAGCAGTCATAATCACTAACCTTCGCAGCGCGTACTTTGCGAGCACCCTCATGCCTCTTGTTAGCGCGGGCGACACGAAGAGCTCTGTATGCCGAAAATTCGCGTTCCTCGGCAGTGATTTTCCGGGGAGCCTCTGAAGGGGGGATAGAAGGAAGAGGAAGCGAAGCACGGGTTGTCGCCGCCTTCAGATCCTCGGCCTGTTATACCGAATAGATTTGTTAAATTCATATTCGCAATTAAACGCATGCAGACGCACCGATGAATCACCCTTCTTCGGTTTTCCAGCCTTGCGGGGGAATACAATCAACCGGGTCTTGTAGGCCTTCAATCGTTCCACGTTGATCATCTTGCCCTCCTCACTCAAGTTTCTTCTCCTGTGGTCCACAACTACACCCACACCTCTGGCCTCCTTCCTACCAATCCCAGCCTCCTTGAGCTCAGCCAGTGTGAATCCACGGCCTTCACGGACCTTGCGGTTGTAGCGGACGGTCTGTGCACGCACAGCAGGTCGAAGAAGGGAAAGTGGTCGGACACCGAGCGAGGCTGCTTTATTTTTACGTGCTGTACGTCTGCGGAGCTTGCGTCCTGGCTGGTCAAACCAGGTGCGCACACGACGCTGCCAATCCTTTCGGAAATGGTTGCTGTGGAGGACTATGTAACAACTTCAGTCAATCAGGTAAGGACCGAGCTAACGGTGGTAAAGCTGACCGTTGTTGTGTTTAACCATTTAGCTAAACGGGGGAATGGTTAGAATAATGCTAGTTATGAAAACTTGGAACGTCGTACGTTTGTCTTGAGGCCTTGAGGATGGTCGCAAATGTGTAACGTGATCAAGCAATGTGGCTTGTGACAACTACATAGTACCAGACCGGAATAAGCCGTTAATAACCCTAACCTTAATATTTGGACCCCACGAATTCATTACGGTCCGAGTCCAAATTGAATCTAATCAGACACTGGCTCCTCAGGATGCTTCCAGAGTACTCCATATCCCGGTGATCGCCAAATTATCACCTGGCACGCCACCAGCACAATAAACGCCCGACTCAGACATAAATAAGTCGCAGATTTCTGCTCGACGAAACTCCATTTGGACCTTACTGGCAAGAAGGCAATATGATTCACACCTTCCGTCTTTGCCACACCGTTTTTTTGTCTTCGATGTGCCAACCTGAAACCCGTGCTTTGATTCGTGGCCTTTAGGTGATTTCCGCCTGATGGTTGTCATTCCGGCACCAGTTGAACTTCGAACCCCAATTCACCGCTCTCTTCACTTACTAATAAAATCTTGGATTAGACAACATGTCAAGCGTCCGCCGGGTGGCCATGTCTGTCTATTACGTCCGCCGGTTGTTCTGGCAATGTATAAAGAATGGCTATGTTAATCTGTTCCCTTATTTCGTTTCAACACATCCGCCCTTTTCCTTCGATTCTCTCGAGCGATGGATACTACCAGGACTCTACATTTGAGCCCCCCTTTCAGAGCCGAACATGTTGGTTCCCTCTTACGGCCAGCGGCACTGTTCAAAATGCGCGAGATGTTTGAGGAACATAAATGTTCACAAGAACAGCTTAAAGCAGCAGAAGATGAAGCTATCCAGCACGTCGTTAGAATGCAGAAAGACATAGGTATGAAGACAGTCACTGATGGGGAGTTGAGAAGGTATACTATAGCCCAGACTAGGGAACAGAGTTACTGATGGTTGCAGAACCGTGTTCTTCGAAGGCGTGTTCGACACCCTTGAAGGCATGACGATCATGCCAAATCGTGAGCAATTGTTGTGCCGCCACTGTTATAGGCTGTTATTGATTACTACATGTATTCAGGATCGATCGCGACTTTCAAGGTAAAAGGGGTACAGGATCGTCTCCACCGCACCAGTGTTGATCGATTTCCATCCACAGCCATATATTCCCCACATCAGCCTGATGTATGCATCTGGAATTAAGGATGCCGATACGATATTCTGCACTGTCAGTGGTCACTTAAATCCATGTCTTGTACTGAAGACGCCCATAGGGTAAAATTAGACGCACAAAACCATTTTTTCTTAGCGATTTCGAGTATCTCAAGACTCTAGTTCCGAAAGAGGTAGCTATAGCTGAACACGTTGAATTCAACTTGTGCTGAACATCTGGTAGGAGGTAAAATATATCAAACTCACCATGTGCTCACCGTCGTGGTACCATCAGCGTCATGGATCGGACTTGACCTATGACCCGTTGGTGTACAAGTGCGACGGTAAAATGCATCATTTTCAATACAATTCTCGTTATTTGACTTGAGTGCTGATCTAGATGAGTACTTTGATGACTTGGGTGTAGCCTATCGAGCAGAGATCAACGACTTATATCAAGCTGGTTGTCGTAAGTTTTGTTCTCCCAACTGCTACCAGTCAGGGCAAATATTATTTCCGCTGGTTAGGACATATCCAGATTGATGACCCTACTTTTTGTTACTTTTGTACGGAGAGCATGATCTCGGGCATGGAAGACGCGGGCGTTGACCACGAAGCGTTGCTCGACACGTATATTCGTGCTATCAATGTTTGCACCAAAGATCGTCCAAATGATTTGACTATCAGCATCCACCTATGTAGAGGGAATTTCAAGGTGCTTGGTTCTAAGTTCTCACAATGCATCTCCCCTGATGTCCTTTAGGGTGGAGTGCATTTCGCGGAGGGAGGTTATGGCCGTATAGCTGTCAAATTATTTAACTGCCTTGACGTGGATACTTTTTATGTGCGAGCCCCTGCCTCCTGTCTTTCCCACCTTGTTATCGTGACACCTTTATTGCAGCTTGAGTACGATACCGTACGCGCGGGAGACTTCTCACCGCTGAAACATTTTCCTCTTAACAAAGTTGCTGTACTCGGCCTAGTTACAACCAAGGATCCCCGTGTACGTTTTATACATTCTGCGTCTTCCTTCAGACTTTTATCGGTGCCATAGCTTGAAAGTGTAGGGGAGCTGGTATCCCGTGTGCACCAGGCTGTTGATGCTATGACTCAAGATAACCCCAGGCGCTCTCGGAAGCTTGCCCTGAATCAGTTTGTTTTTTCTATGATGTATCAATTGGGAATTTGACATCACAAGCAAGGCTGTGCATCAGCACCCAGTGTGGGTTCGCGTCAGTGTGGGAAGGCAACCCTGTCACCGAACAGGTATGGGTGCTTGTCATCCTGCAAGAACTCTTTGTTGATCAAGCCTGAGGCCCATAGGATCAAGGCAAGAAACTTGCGGTACTGGTGGAGGCAGCACAGCAGATCTGGCGTCGGGGAGACTGGGCATGCCCGTTCCTGTAGTAAGTTTTGCAATGTGGGTCCAATTGGATCCCATCAGATTCATTTTCCTTGGACCTTTGTGTCACTATTGTACTTAATCTCAGGTACATACTTGTTTTCGTCGACTTGACCAATTTGAAGTTATCGTAGTCTCCACTGCTTGAAGTGCATAGGGAAGGTGATCGATTACAGTTGCCTTTGGACGTTTTCTGACTTTTGTATAGAGTGAGTGAATATTGCCGACTAATCTGGTAGTATACGATGTCACGGTGTTTGCCTAGGCCCTCTTGTCTTTTCACTGTCGCTCATTTCAATCGTCTACGCCCCATGCTTGGTCTAGTACTGGTAGCTATCGTGCTCTGGTTCTCAGTCCAGGCACATGCCTTTCTTTTCACCGTTGGACCTCCAACCCAATGTGATGCCTTGGCCCTATCATGGTCTGGTGAGTTCGGGAGTCGACTCGGACTCGTTAGAGTTAAATGGTCGTATGTGTTACAGGCGGGACGCCGCCGTTCCAATTGCTCGCAACTCCAGTATGTCAAAATTTGCTGATACACTCCCGAGTCCGCTGAACCTGAGAGCCATTCTTAGGTTTTTGGGGTACCTCTCAATTTGTCAATACCACAGGAGGCCTTCAAGAACGGACAGGGCTCATTTTCATTTCAGGTGGCCTATGCAGCCGGTCAGAAGTTTCTGGTGACTATGTCGGACGCGACGGGTTTCGGAAGCGGCGGTTCGACTGGTCTCTTGGTCGTGGGTTCATCGCGAGGGGGTACATGTAATGTTACAAGTCCAGGTGAACGCCGATTCGTTTTGGACTCATAACATCAACCCATGCCCATACACAGCTCTGGGTTTTGACTTCCAGCTAAATTCCGCATTGCAGCAGTGCAGGTTACTCTATCGCAATAGCCATCTGTGTATTTTCTGATCATTGCCATGTATCATCAGGCCATACACTATAAGTGGATATTCAAATGCCGTTCAGCCTGTCACGTTCATAGTAAGCTTAATGTGGTTCTTCATTAGGTCTGGGGTCTTACCCTAATTTCCAGGGGATTGTTCCGGAAGGGACCTCAGTGGTTCTTAACCTCCCATTTGCGTCTGGGTCGTTCGACTGGAATGCCGATGTCGCCCAGGGAATATCGATGATATTTTTGATGGTTGACGCAGTGGGACGTAGTGGTGGTAGCTCTGATATCAAGACTGTTGGTGCTTCCGATGACAGTAGTTGCCTCAACAACCTCTCGCCCTCCTCTACGCCTGCTGCCTCAGCCACGATTTCACCATCCGCGTCAAGTAGCACCTCGGGAAGTAGCACTTCATCTTCGACATCGAAACCTAACAAAGGAATATCAATAGCTACCATCGCAGGGGGTGTAGTTGGCGGTCTCATATTCCTTGCTTGTGTCATCACACTGGGCCTATTTTATCTTCGGAAGAGGCGAGATACATGGGGTGTTGGCGGTTCTGTTTTTAGGCAGCCACGCAACACGCGATCGAAACTTGATCTAACGTATGATCCAGAGCTTTCCCTAAACATGCACCCGTATGCTTCTGGTTCAGCCACACGGATTGCTTCATCGACGCCCTTTTCCTACCTTGATGAGCCATTGCAACAACAAGATCAAGCACGACATCTGTTACCCTCGCAATATTCACAATCCACAGCCCTGTCCCAATACCAACCACACTCATTTCCCAACCCCGGTACGGATCCGTTCGACCCGTACGCGAACAGCGAAACGGCACAGTCCACAATCGTTCAACCATTTGTTCATCCGCCGCCGCGAGAGTCAATGTCAACTGTACAACGGAAGGCAGGCACTTCAGCCAACACTCCACCATCGCGGTTCATTGTACATACTGATGTGGAGGATGATCTTGCCCCTAGTGAGGTCATCGAGCTTCCCCCTCGGTATTCTGACCGGCGTAGTCCTTCGCCTTACCATGACCTAGTTACGTCCTCCAACTCTCAGCTCACAGAGGGATCAACAGTACCACATTTAAGATGATGACAGGTATATACAATCATCCTGTCTGAATTAGCTTGCGATTGAATGGATTCACCACTCGGGCCTCGCCTTTCTTCATGTCTAGAACATGGACTCGCGTCATAGTATTGGTTGGGTCCGTCATACTGTTGATTCCAACAGTCACTATTATTTACCGTCCTCATAGCAGGCTCCCTTGGTGTTATATGTCCATTTGCAGTACTTCCTTTTTGTCCGTCGCTGCTTGGAGCCATGGAAGTTCCACGATCTATCTGTATCCAACTTACCCGGACTCTATGTATACTATCATTGTCATCAGCCCACTGAAACAATGCATGTCGAAACGACGGCAAAGTTGCATCATGATATCAAGTCCCGTCAGCTTATAATTGATACCCAACTTCTGGGTCTGCTCCCCATCGTTGGCAGAAGATTGTTGTCGGTTTGCCTCGTGGAGGGAGCCTGCCGGACGAGTGATTAAGGGCCTGAGGTATCTCTCCGTATTGAGAAGTCATGGTCTTTCGGCGTATAAAAGCCTTCTACGGATAATCGCTACCAAGGCCTTGGAATCCACTTGGCCTTGTAATAGATTCATGCTGGACTAGTTTTAGGTCGAACCGTTTTCACTGTTCACCGTTGGAAAGGCTTGTGAGAGCTAAGTGAGAGCACGAGCCCAAAACTTGTGAGTCTTCATCAAAAGTGTTTGAGCGACGAATAGGTCAAGTAATGTGTTCAGGATGGACCTACGACTTTTAAGTTTATGCTCACTTCTGAACATTTCAATCCTTTAGATATGTAGGCAGCGTACAACAACTGGGACAACAACATGGTAAATCTAACAAGTACACGGCTTGAAACTCTTCATTCTGGTAATGCACAAAGATCAGTGTTTCATTCATCTGGAGGCCCTGCTTCTATTGCCATTGGTTCAGTCGTCAACTTTTGGTTTGCAAAAGCGTCGATCATAGCTTCCTGGTCCTTCCGTCGACGGTGTCTCCTTCGTCGGTCTTCCTTTATCACACGTTCGATACGGCGGCGCGCTTTGGTGTGAAGACGAGGGTCTACCAGCGCTTGTTTGGCCCTATAACATGCTAATTCGATGCTTGCCAGTAGGCGGAGGGTTTCAGAGTTGTTCAAGGCCTGGTCAGAGCGTAAGGCGATGCCGGGGGGAAGAAAACAGAGAATTACATTCAAGGACCATGAAACGACTCGTGAACCTTCCACACATCCTATCACGACAAAATTTCCCCTCTTTTCAGCCTGAAGATCGGAAGTCTGTCCAGATGTTAGTATGTGATCATTGGCGGGAAGAAACATGGTGAAGTACCTCGTTG
>QLOK01008096.1:0-14108 GCA_003313805.1 Tricholoma flavovirens
AACACACGACTGCAGCATGGTAGTGGTACACTGTAGTATATAAAGAGATGAATGTAGACCGAAGAACTCTAGTCGAGTTCTCTCGGGAAATCCGCTTAACCATAGTGTGATAAGTACCAACGACTACGAGACTAATCCCCATTCCAGGGTTGATAGTATTCTTGCGGGACCTCGCGGCATAACTGAGCACTAGGCGCACTTTAGTAGTGGTGTCTTGTGTGTTGGTTGAGCGTGTCCTGACATCGCTCTACCCAGAATGTGGAGCAAGGGGGCCCCACCACCAACAAGCATGATAGCACTTGTCAGGATGCACCAAAGGGACCCTCTAAGAAGAAGGTCCATTACATTGACTAGTGTTCGAAGGTCTGGTTGGTTGGACTGAAAAAACGACTGCAACCCAACCGAACCCAACTGATTGCAACTGGACCATCAGTTGCAGTTGCTCAGTTTTGCAGACAGTCGGGTTGCTGGTTGCCTAATTTCAAAAATATTTTAAAACCATTATAAAACTGGTTGCCATCAGTTGCAACTGGTTTTTTACGGTATGTATAATATCCTACATAAGTAAACTATATTGACATAGACAGAAGAAATAAGAAGTAATAAATGTACTAAATATTATTATTTATACTACATATCCGTGTAGTGGGTCAATGCCTGGGGAAAAACAGTTGTTTGGTGAGTGCTTATATACCCTGGGGCCATGCACAGACCATGTGGTCACATTTGTTCACCCAAAAACAAATGTGGCACCACTTCCCAGATAACTTCCCATGAAAATGACCACAACAACTGAACGAACACAAAGTAGATGGCCCAAACAATGAACAAGGGTCGTTTGGGCCCTAGGGTACATTGTTTTATAGTTGATTCTTTTCTTTTACTTACTAACTAACTAACTAAAGTTTTTCTTTCTTTTCTAGGTACTTTTCATTTTTATAACGAAATCACCCACCCACCGAATGACACCTTTGCAACCGCTGTGAGCTGCTGCTTGCAGGGCAGCATTGGGCTGCTTCTGGACCTTGCCAACTACACCCAGCACCATGACCTACCCAATGCTGCTGCTGCGAGCCTCTGCTCGCAGAGGGTCACCCTTGGGACAAGGGTGACCACCATCATCATCAAGACTGCCCATCGACTAGGAGGCCTAAACAGCTGGTGCAGAGTTACACTGGCCATGGAGGAAACCCTGGTGGAGATGGGGATGGATCTGACATGAGTGGAAGTAGTCCTGACTCATCATATCATGGAATGAGTGATGAAACCACTGTGTCCTCTTCCCAAACGGAGGAAGACACCTTCAGACAAGCCTTGTCTGGCCATGGACAAGGTGAGCACACATGCAGACGATCCAGATGAAATCCATCTGGAAACTCGAGCAACTGGAACAGGACCAGTAGCCCATACTGGTCTATGACTTCCCATCCCAATTCCTATCATGAAAAAGGTTCTTGCCATCCCTCAAAATATTTGAGGGATATCCATAGAAAGATCCATAGACAGATCGACAGTAAGGTCTCTGTCTCATCTGATACTGTTACATCTGGGGGCAAGAATGGTCCCAGAGTTCCCAACCCACCTATGTAAGTATGGTGGATTGCCTGATACCGAAGGATTTGAACGTTGGCTGAATGCGCTCCTCCAGTGGTTGAAGGTG
Organism: Tricholoma flavovirens; assembly: GCA_003313805.1. Lineage (NCBI taxonomy): Eukaryota > Fungi > Basidiomycota > Agaricomycetes > Agaricales > Tricholomataceae > Tricholoma > Tricholoma flavovirens. The sequence goes on from QLOK01008096.1 coordinate 1,661, forward strand.
AACAAAATTTGCAGCCCTGAGCTTGACTCAAACCACATGGAATTCATGGTGATGTTCCTTGGGAACACCACCCTTACTTGGTTTGAGGACAGCATTGATGGTGCATACCATCAATGAGCTGCTTGGACTTTCAAGGAAGTCATCACTGGTTTATACGACTGGTTCATGCATGGGAACGCTACTCACAACATGACAGATAAGTTCTGGCATGTTGAGTATAATGCCAAGGAAGGTGTTATGAGCTTTTACCACAAACTGGAGTGATATGCTACCAGGATGATACAGGCCCTGGATCCTTTTATGTTCAAGATGCAATTGATGGCCAGGCTACCTGCCAACATCATATCCTCTGTATTGGATAAAGGATGTTCCACCAAGACAAGCTCAGTGGATGATATCCTTCACCTATGCCTGCCAGGCGGAGGAGATTGGAAAAATGAGGAGATGCTTCAATGAGAAGAAGTGTATAATGGATTCAACAAGGTCAAAGACCACATCTTTGACCAAGCAATCCAAATCCAAGGACCCTTCACCAGAAAGGTCAAGTGAACAGTCTTGCGACCATTCTCAGAAACATGATAGGAAATATTGTGACTACCATTGATCTTCTAGATCAGGGTGCCCAGACTGGAATAAACGAAATCACAGTGACAGAGATCGCCATGAATGGGACTGAAGCACCACTCATGGGGGGGAAATACCCACTGATACTCAGGACAAAAGTCAGACAGAAAGCATGATGAGAGCAAGTCACCTACTTGCTACACTTGCAGGGGACCACATTATTCCACTGATAAGAAATGCCCCAAGTATGGGCAACCCAGACTGGCAGTGAAAATGTACACCGCATGAGAAAGATCAGCCTCTGAAACTGATTGAAGACCTCCCCCTAATAATGGAAGGGAGGATGATGAACATCCAAGCCCAAAAAAGGACTTGGATAATCAGCTGACCTCAAAAGAATGATTTGGTGCTGCATATAGTGACTCAGAGGAAAGTGATCCCTCTGAATATGGATCAGCCTTGTCTGATCAGGACCCTTATGGATCCCAGTACAGTTCAGAGGGTGAACTGTACAACTTGGAGACAGGTGGTGAGTCTGCCCACAGTGAATATATGGAAACGGAGCACTTTTGAGTGATCTGCAAAATATCATCAGAGTATGACTCTGACAGTTGCCCATCTGCCCAGTCGTTATCTGACTTGGACAAAGAATTTGAGGATGAATCAGAAAAGGTTCTTACCTTTTCTGAAAGATTAGGTGTCATGATGGACAACCTATTCGTTGACAAGCCACGCTACAAAGGCATGGATACCTTGAGGAAATCCTCAAAGAAGATAAATCTCCCCCCCTGGAGCAAGAAAGACAACAGATGCTTCATTGCAAAGATGAAACTTCACAACCTGGAAGCATTTGTTCTCCTCAACTCAGGCTGTATGTCTGACTCAGTTTCCCCAGAATTCACTACATCTGCAAATTTAAAAGCACATGAGTTAGAAGAACCTGTGCCCCTCCAACTGGGAACAGTTGGCAGCCATTCAAAGATCAACTTCAGACTATTTACCAATTTCAAAATTGGTGAAATAAAGGACAACCACTACTTCAACATTGTCAATATTGACAGATACGATGTCATCCTCAGTACCATGTTCATGAGGAAACATGGTATCACCTTGGACTTCAAACACGACAAGGTCTGGGTGAAAGGTAGAGTCCTTGATACAATTATTGAAGGAAAAGGACCAAACTCCTTCAAGCAAGTGAGGAGGCATGCCATGCAGCCTCATTCTCCAAGGGACGAGTGACTCCTGAGCAGCCCACTGGCTGCTCGCAAGAAAAGGACCCAGACAAAGATGGTCCGAGTTTGACTCAAGTACAACCACCATCGGTTCAACAATGGATGGTAGTAATGGAGGAGGTGGAGGATGTTGACAAACCTCATCCCTCTGGGCTAAAAACTTCAGACCCTATTTTATTGGGACCTGAAGATGACATGAAAAACAAAGATGATCTAGAGGAGATCATCCACAAATTTACTTGGGATCACTTTTTTCCCAATGGACCAAACTTCGAACATGAACTGTTCAATGCGTCCATCCACACAATGCTACCACCTGAACAGGTCATTGACCTGAACGACATGCTGTTTGCCATCTGCGAGGACCTGGCTGGAAAAGCCAAAGCAGAGGGCAGCCTTTCAAAGGAGGACCTCCCACACCTCAGGGAGGAGTGGAAACACTCTTGTCAGGACATCCTGAATGGTGTCCCTGACAAATTACCTCCCACAAGGGAGGTAAACCATCATATTCCATTGGTGGACAATGAGAAGAAGTACAATTACTATCTTCCCAAATGTCCTGACTTGATGAGGAAGCCCCTTGCTGAGAAGATAAGCAAGTACTGCAATGCAGGTTGGTGGCACCCCACTCAAGCTGAGCAGGCTGCACCAATACTTGTGGTACCCAAGAAGATTGGAAATTATGCACCATGATAAAGACTGGGTTTGTTTGGGTAACGAGTGTGGAAATCCGAAATGATTTCTTGAAATTATGCACTGTGATAAACACACAGAAATGTAATGATAACACGGTGAAGGACATTACACTGTTTCCAGATCAAGACCTAATCAGGCTTGATGTCACTCAAACTACATTTCACTCGAAGATCAACCTCTCAGACGCATATGAGCAAGTCCGAGTGGAACCAGAGGATGTCTGGAAAACCACCTTCTCAACAGTTCAGGGCATTTACAAGAGCCTAGTTATGCAACAAGGTGACTGTAATGCACCATCAACCTTCCAGCAATTGATGAATTCCATATTCTGAGATTATATCGGAGTATTTGTCCACGTGTACCTGGATGACATATTCATGTTTAGCAAAACCATCGAGGAACACCAGCAACATCTGGAGCTGGTGTTTAACAAGTTATGAGAACACTCTCTGTTCCTCCAAGCAGAGAAATGCGAACTCTATGCTGAAAAGGTAGAGTGTCTCAGTCATATGATCGATGAGCATGGTCTTCACACCAACAGTGACAAGATGGCACAGATACGAGAGTGGAAGACACCTCATAACTACCACAAGGTCCAAAGATTCCTTGGACTCATGCAGTATCTGGCACACTTTTTGCCAGACATCAGCACATTTACCAGCCTGCTGTCCTTGATAATGAGAAACAGTCAAGCCTTCCATTGGCGGCCATTGCATGACCACTGCTTCCAGATGATAAAAGACATCTGTTGCATGACTCCAGTGCCGAAGCCGATTGACCATGAATCACCTGAACCTATCTGGGTGATTTGCGATGCTTCAGTCTCTGGGACTGGAGCAATGTATGGGCAGGGACCAGAATGGCAGACTTGTTGGCCTGCGGGTTTCCTGTCCAAAAGGTTCTCAGATGCTCAAAGAAACTACAGGACCTTTGAGCATGAGACAATAGCAATACTTGAGGCTCTCCTCAAGTGGGAAGACAAGCTGATCAGTAGATGTATTCATGTCATCACTGATCACCAGGCACTGGAGTTTTTCCAAATGCAGCATCTTCTCCCAATAACGACAGAGGATCGAAGGATGACCCTTCGATATTTGAATCTCAATCAAAGAGGTCCCAATCTCCAGAAGTTCATGATGGAGCGGGATCCCTTGCATGATGACATCCAGAAGGGATATATAGTTGACTGTGTTTTCAAGAAGATTCTTGCAAAACCTGAGGATCACCCAGGCTTTGAGATCTGGGACAGCTTCATATGGATGAAGAACCAAGGTGGGGAGGAAGTATTGTGTGTTCCCTCCACCAATTCCAAGGGTACAACCTTACATGGTCGTATCATTGAGCAGGCCCATATGATCATAGGGCATTTCGGCCCTTTGAAGACATCGGAATACATCCACCGTTGGTATTGGTGGCCTCGACTTCAGTACAAGGTTGAGACTTTCTGCAACTCGTGCGAATGATGTGTTCGCTTGAAAGGGGAATATCGCTCGCCTTGTGGCAAGCTGCGCTCCCTGCCAACCCCTGTCTGACCCTGGGAATCCATAGGCATGGATTTCATCGGACTGTTTCCTGAGTCAGACGGGCACGACTACCTCTGGGTTGTAATTTGTCATCTATCTTCAATGGTTCACTCGATACCATTGAATATGATGACAGCAGCTACCACATTATCTCCTTTATAAATAAAGGAGATCGTCCGCCTTCATGGACTTCCCAAATTGATTGTATGTGATTGAGACTCGAAATTCACCTCCAAATGGTGGCATGAGGTGCACTGTATCTTGGACATCAAGCTATTTATGTCCACCTCATTCCATCCTCAGATGGATGGAATCACCGAGAGAGCAAATCATACGATCACTCAGATATTACATGCATTTATTTCATCCAACCAGAAAGATTGGGTGAAACTCCTGCCCTTGGTAGAGTTTGCCATAAACTCTATGATCAACAGAGCAACAGGCATGGCCCCATTCGAGATATGTGGCGGAATCCTGCCTCAGATGATGCAGGACCTTCCACTAGCAGAACACATCCCACCTGGGGTGCGCACATTCGCCATGAATGCCCTTCACAACATGGCAGTAGCACATGATTGCATTATTGCTGAATGTGTATTCCAGTGGTACTATATTAACAAACACAGGCACGATGAGCCTGATGTCTTACAGGGAGACTTGGTCTACCTGTCAACAAAAAACTTGGCCCTCCCCAAGGGATGGGCCAGCAAGCTTCTATCTAAATTCGTAGGTCAATACAAGGTCCTATGAGCATTGCCTGAATCCTCCAACTACAAGGTGGAGCTCCCAGAGGAACTCAGGTGCAAGCGAATCCACCTGCGCTTCCATGTGAGCCTTCTCAGGCCACATCACCCCAATGATGACACTCTGTTTCCCAACAGGTGTACCCTGGAAGCATATGACTTTGGTGCTCCTGACAACACTGAATGGTATGTGGAAGAAATTATGGCCCACAGATGGGTGGGCCATAACATTCAATTCGAGGTGAGGTGGAGTCTAGGCAACACCACTTTGGAGCCTTTAGCAAACTGCAATGAACTTGCAGCTCTGGACTCCTATCTGTTGCTGATGGGTGTCAGCAACTGGAGAGCTCTCCAGCGGTGTGCAGCGGGCACTGCATGTGAAGGAAGTTGAAAAGGAAGGGCTCTAGGCCCTTTGGAGTCAGCTGGGACACATCACACATGAGCCCACAGCTGACTCAGGACTTGAACTCTGCAGCTGTATATGACACACTGTGGAGTTCAATTTTTTTTTTCTTTTCCCATCGCTGTGGTACTTCCCATGGTGACCCCACACAACACAGACAACCCCATGGGGGACAACACTAATTCAAACTCTCACTGAGCACATGACATCGACCCCAGGGGTCGCTCTCGAAAGGGGAAGGAGAAGAGGAGGAGGTTCAAGCCACCCAGCTCAGACAGTGAAGAGGAAAGGAAGAGGAGACCATGTTCACCAAGCCCTGGCGAGCTACAAACTCAGGCGCGAGTCAATCGACAGAGTGCACAAGGTGAACAACAGAGGAGAGACGGTGTAGACACCAGTGCCTATACCATCAGCTTGTGGTGCTGCAATGAGCATGGCAACCTCGTCCATCAAGGCCAATGTAGGTCAAATATGATAAAACCTTTGATGAATATGTCGAAGATATGTTTATGCTCAAGGACTCCATCTGGGCCCTTGAGGATGAACTAGACCATGCCAACCATCTATTAGATGACAGAGGGATGAAGAGGCCTCACACACAAGAGCCCTTGCCCCCCTCTGAGATGACTCAGAGGAATCTTTATGTGGCAGCTGCCTCTAGATCATCTGCTCCACATGTTGCGCCTCCCCAAGTTAGGGATGCAGATGTTGAGATGAAGGTGGCATACCCACCTCTTCCAACCCTTCCTCCACCAAAGTACCAAACTTCAGCACCTTGAATAGCCAGACTGGCAAACTGAATCCTGGCAGGCAGGCTGTCATGAACACTTCTGTTGGCCATTCATCAGAACACTGAGGAATTCGACCAATGGGCTCAGGCAGCACACACCCCCAACAATTACCCCTCCCTCCAATGGGCATGTGAGTACATGCACTATGTCAATGAGGTCTCATCAGCGGCTAGAAGTCTGCTGATGAATCATGCTCTGGTGAGCTGGAGGCTTCCCAGCTGGCTCCCAGAGGAGCAACAGTCAAACTATGGAGTGCGTTGACTGAAGGACCCCACTCGGTTGGAGCAACAAAGCATGACTGACACTGCTGAGTGTTGGGCTCAGTTTATGCATCGTCATTGATACAGTGGCAAACCATGCCCGGTATCCTGCTGGACCTGCACAGGGTCTTGCTTCCCCATGTCATGGGAAACCTCCTGACATGTCAGCAAGTCCCCACTGGACTATCCCAGCAGCAAAGGTTTGGACCTTACCTTCACCTGGCCGAGGTGTTTGTCCTTCCCAGACTCTTTCACCAAGTGCAAGAATGGGAGCACATCACCCTGGCCCCAAGTCACACTCAACAACCCTTGTTGAGTGTTATGGACAATACTACTGTCAAAGAGGTTATCTGACACCTTGCAGCGATAGGAGTCATGGACCTTGAGGTCCATGAAGCCCATCATTACACTCTTGGGTGGCTTTCTCATATGGCCAACACAAGCAACCCTTGCCTGGAAGAGCCTGAGGCAGCCTCAGCAATCTTGAATCGACTGAGGCAATCATGGCCTGGTCCAGAGGACACCCCTCTGATGACCAAACCCCATTGGTGGACACCTGGCCCCACCAACATCTCATTCTTGGGTCCTTGACCAAAGAGAAAGTGAGAACTGACCATCCCTCCAAGGAGTGGTCCCCCTAGGTGTCCAGCTGGAGCCCTGGCTGGACCCAGTACATATCCACAGGGAACTGCCTGGGGATTATCTTGACAGCCACTAGCAGTATGAAGTAGTATACTGCTGCCAGCCCTAGCAGGGCCATCTACACTGGCCCCTGCTCAGCCTAGCTGAACGGACAAAGGGCTCACAGGCTCTGATCCCAACCCAACCAGCAGCTGGGGTGGTGTACCCATCACCTGAAAACTCACTCTGGGACAAAAGAGGGCCCTGAAGATTAAATGATGGGTTGAACTGGGGATTCCACTGAGAGGGTTTGGAGGTGGAAGGTCCTCCAACCGGTTCACAGTTGTTGCGAGAAACTCGCCACAAAAGAAGAAGTCCAGAAGCATCAGTAATAGCACTGATGATGTTATTGTCAGTGGGTCTCTGAGCTCAGAGAACTATCCCTGAGACACTGGTATCTCAGGTACCTTCATTACCCAGCTCAGGGGTCCCTGACCATGAGTGAGCCATCAAATTCACACCCAGCCCAGAGCATGGAGCAATGATTGTGGAAGTGTTCATGGGCACATCTTTGACCCAACTGGTTGATGACCTTCCCCTCGACGACCTAGGATTAGCTGATGAGGACGAGCCCAAGGACAATTCTACCCAGGATGTAGAATGTCCCTCAAAACAACAAAAAAAAAAAAGACAGCTGCCTTCTGCCATTGGCTGAAGCCACAAGGGGAGGGTGTTGTGATCTGGATTCTGCTTATATTTGTCATAATACCATTCCATTGCCTTTGGACTGGCCCTTATAAGGGACCAGTCTTATGTAATATACTACAGATCTTTTTACTACTCTACAGTACTTTACATGAAATATATGTTATTTGTGTTTGGGTAGTGTGAAGTCTAAAAAGACCCCCCCATGACTCACTACAATTAACCTGATCAAGCAGCTATGCACCATCGGTAGAAATGCTATTCAAGATCTGAGTGCACAGTTTGAACAGCCCCTTGTTCAACCAGACATTGCCCTTTTCAACTTCCTCCAATGAGGTTGGGACCTTTATTTGCCAAAGTTGTTGGACCATCACCCAGATGTCAAAGCCCATTCCACTGGTACAGCCCCTCTTCCACAGAAGCTCCTGGATGCTATTAAATCCAAAGGCTTGTACACATATTCCACAGATGTAGCCATCGACTTCCATAACAATCTTACATCTTCTCTCATCACCTATGCTGTACACATTGACTATGTGCATAGGGCCCTATGGAAACTGAATGGGAAGAAACTCCCCAATTCCAGGGCCATAGGGCTGTTGTTTGATGTGCTCGCTATTGCTGTTTGAGCTGTCTTTGCTTTATCCCATTCCAGGGCAATGGCGGCACACATGGACATGCTGTTGAGCTCTGTCAGGCTAACCAAAGACCATCATGCAAGCAATAGCTTATCCTTTATCTTGGATTTGATTCAAAACCACTGCCAGCGAAGCAAGGAAGCCAAAAGTTTAGCCCCCATATCTAAAACCTCTTCATGAAGACCCTAAGAATGTCAGGGCAACACCAAATCCACACTGGGATCTTCATGCAGGCTCTACAAGAAGAAGCGATGAGTATAGAAGGAGGGATCAAAGTTTGATGCGATGCAGTATTTATAGAATGGTTGGTTGACGAAGGCTTTTCCGCACACAAGATGATGGTGGGAATCCTAAGAGAACACAACTGATGTGTCTCTAGCATTTATTGGTTTATATACTAAGATACAACTGTTGTACAATATTTGAATACTGTTTTTACGATACGAGCGTACAGTTGCGTACATATTCTAAATATAGGACACGTGAGAATTATCCGTCTCACGGTCGCATTCATTGATAATTTTAATGTTTTTTGGTGTAAAACTATTGCGGAAAAATAAGAAAAATTATGATAGGTAACTGTACATGTTTCCTAACATTACCCCCTTTTTTATTCTTTGACTTCCAGGTGAGAGATTGTGTGATAATCAGGTGTCGTGAAATTGTGATATGGTCGGAATTTCAAATTTTCGTACTCCACTCGTGCTATTCTTCACGGTGCATTGGGATATTTATTGTAAAAATCATGTATGGCCTCTTGTGCATTTCTACAATTATCCTCAGGTTCCCAGGAGTTATTTTCATCTGTATAGCCTTCCCATTTTACCAAGAATTTGAGTTTGTTACGACGCAGCCGTGAATCAAGAATTTCTTCGACTATAAATTCAGGTTCACCTTTGACTTCAATAGGTGGTTGTGGAGTAATTTGTTGTCCTGGTATAATAGGTGGTTTGTAAGATTGTATGTGAGAGACATTAATTGGCACATCAATTTTAAATGATGGTGGCAATTTTAGCTCTACTGCATTAGGCGAAATAATTTAAGAAATAGGGTAGGGACCAATATGTTTCTCCATCAATTTCCTAGATGGGCGTGTTGTATGTAAATCCTTGGTGCTAAGCCACACTTTATCTCCAATTTGGTACTTGGGAGCATCTGCACGTGAGCGATCAGCATAGCACTTCATATCATCGTGTGCCTTAGATAATGCTGCTTCTGTCTCGATTTGTACATTTTTCATCCGCTGTACAAAATCTTCCACCGCTTGTACCTTCACATTCCTTCTTGGTTCAAATCCCATATGAGGGTTATACCCGAGTAGACAATTGGAATTTATCATTGTATGAGAACTTGGCGATTGCCAGCCATTCTGGCCAATCAGTTTGGCGATGATCGACAAACAACCTCAAATACTGCTCTAACTCCTGGTTCATTTGCTCTGTCTGCCCATCGGTTTGGGGATGATATGCCATAGATAATTTGGTTTGAATACCCAAGGTTTTATTTAGGTGCACCAAACCTAAGGAACTCGTTTCCTGGGTTGTAGGAATAATATGGACTTGTTTGGTGAAGCAATCACATACGACCAAAATAGAATTGTAGCCTTGTGCTTTGGGAAGTCCAGTAATGAAATCTACTGAGATATCGATCCAGGGTCCTGTTGGGATCGGATTTGGCATTAATTTCCCAGCTGGCATTTCCGGATAGGATTTGCTGCATTGACAAGTATTACAACCCTCAACATAACTCTGTACGAATTTAGAAATTCCTGGCCACCAATAAGTCCTCATCACTAACTCCAGGGTTCTCCATCTGCCTAGGTGTCCGGATATGGAAGTATTATGATGTAATTGGACAATTTCCTTTTGCCACTCAATGTCTTTTGGCACATACACCTTTCCTCTGAACAATATTAACCCTTGTTCTTCAGACCATTCTTCTCCTTTAATAGTCTTCTTCTTCTCCCCTTTCATCTCTTTTACAGCCTTTACTACTTCCTCATCCATATTAGTACAGTTCCGAATTTTGATTAACATTTCTTTTTCGGAACCATCTATTAATAGATGACCTTGGCGCATTGCGCATATATGGAAATATTCAGGCTTCAACAAGGTGATATCCTTGTTATCATTCTCTACCCCCTTTTTATGATCTGGTCTCTGTGAGAATGTGTCAGCTTTTTTCATCAAGCTTCCCAGTTTGTGAATTAAGTGGAAATTGAAGCATGATAAAAATAGTGCCCAATGCACTTGTCGGTGATTTAATTTTTTGGCGGACATGAAGTATTGGAGATTCGAGTGGTCCATCCAAATTTCCAATTCATGTTTAGCTCCTTCCAAATAATTTCTCCATGCCTCCAAGGCTCAGATTATTCCCAACATCTCTTTATCATGGACATCATAATTTCTTTCTACATCATTCAACCCTTTAGATAGAAATGCGCATGGATGCCATTTCTCATCTTCACATAGCATAGATAATACCACGCCAGTGGCATAATCAGATGCATCAGATTCTACCCTTAGTGGTCAGGTAAAATCTACTGGTACTAATACAGGACCTTCCACAAATTTCCTCTTCAATTCCTCAAATGTTCTCTGCTGAAGCTCTCCCCATTTCCAGACTACTCCTTTTCTGGTAAGATTGTGTAATGGTGCAGCGATTGTGAAAAATTATGTACAAAGTATCAATAGAAGTTCGCGAGACCTAGGAACACTTGTACATCCTTGACCTGTTCAGGAACAGGCCATGATGTAATGGCTTCTACCTTGATCAGATCCATTTTGATGCCTTCGGGACCAATGATCAATCCCAGGAACTCGATCTCTGCCGCATCAAAATTACACTTCTTGGCTTTCAAAAATAGATCCCTCTCCTGTAGCTTCTTCAACACTTCTTTTACAATTTCCTCATGCCCTTCCTCGCTTTCTGTAAATATTAGAATGTTGTCAATGAATACAATGACAACACATTGATCGATTTCCTCTTTTAGAATATTGTTCATCATATTCTGAAAAGTGGGTGGACTATTAGTCATTCCGAAAAATATGACTAATGGCTCGAATGATCCTCAACATGTAGCAAAAGCAGCTTTCCATTCATCTCCTTCTTTGATGTGCACATTATTGTAACCCCATCGTAAATCCAATTTCGTAAATCTCTTTGCCTTTCCAACCTTGTCAATAATTTCTGAGATTAACAGTAAGGGATACGAAATTTTGACTGTCCACTCGTTCAGATAGCGGTAGTCAGTACACATGCCCTTTTTCAAGTCTTTTTTTGGAATAAAGAATATGGGTGAAGTTTGTGGGGATTTTGATGGACGTATATAGCCTTTCCTCAATTGCTCATTAATGAAATCATCAACCTCTTTTTGCTCCTGCAGAGATAAGGGATATACTTTTGATTGCTTTGGCACAAATCCAGGCTTCATCTCAATTCCATGATCCCACGGTTTCCTTCTTGGCATTCTTTCTGATTCCTTCTTTTGGAACACTGATAAGTATTTATGATACTTCTCAGGTACCAACTCTTCCACGGTTTTATCAATCATTGGAGGATTTGGATTCCATGATTGCCCTCCACAAATAAACCGAAATATATCAACAGGATCATTTTTCTCGATCATGATCGGTTTCTCCCCATTCAGCATTTCTTCATCAGGAATCTCCTCTACTGTGACTGAATACTTCCCTGTGCTACTCTTCTCTCTTCTCATCTTCTTTTCCTTCTTCAACTTTCTACCAAACACATTACACTCCCTAGGGCAACAGTTCATTTTTACTTCCCCAGTTTTCCTATCAATACTAGGATTATGTTTATGTAACCAATTGTACCCTATTATTAGATTAGTCTTTCCAAGGTCGCACACCTCAAATACGGCTCTCTCTTTGTGACCTTGGTAGGACATAATCAATGTCACCTCTTCAGTAATACTTCCTCCCTTGTTTACTGTTCCATCGATGTTGTACACAATTACAGGATGCTCAAGTTTACACATGCAAATTCCATTGTTATGAATTAATGCATGGTTTATAAATAAACCTGTAGCACCACTGTTTAATAATGGCTCAACATCTACTATTGTGTGTGTGTCAACTGTCTTCAATCCTACTGTCAACATTACTTCGCGTTCAATGTGTGCTGAGCGGATAAAGGTTTTTGGAGTTTTCCAAGAATGGCTATTTTTGGATTGATGATGCACTTCGCCTTTACTCTCGGTTCGGTTACATAGTTTAGAAATGAAATTGAGGGTGTAATAGGTTACTG
>QLOK01008097.1:9799-28544 GCA_003313805.1 Tricholoma flavovirens
AAAAAAAAAAAAAAAAAAAAAAAAAAAAAAAACAGAAACTTCAGAACCTGGAAACCCATGTCTGATTTCCAGGAAAACTCTCAAATTGTCTCAAATTAAAGTGCTATGGAAACTACAGAAACCACAGAAACCTACTAAAATGTGACTAGCAGCCTGTTGTTAGGGCTGTGCACTGTGATGTATATTGATGGCTACATGGTGCCATTTGATGGTCACAGCACCCATACCATCAAGGGCTGCAGCTGAAGTTTGACAGTACAGTATATGGTATGGGTTGAAGCTGTTGGAGCCATACAGATACGGCCGTCAAACAGCATGTATGGCATGGATTTTCATCATGAGAATACCAACAGTCCTTATCGATCATTGATCATCAACTTCACAACCTCAATGTAGCTTGATGTTCAGTGCAGGATATGGGACAGTATGTGTTCTTTCTTCAAGTTCCTTCAACTATGCCAACACATTGAACTAACATGGCTACAGTAGAATCATATATTGTAGATCATCTGAGCATACTGCAACCTGCTAGCAATATTTAAATTTCCAATCTTTTTGGTCCTATGACCAACTCATTTTCGGATACTATGCAAAAATTGAAAATCTCCCCTCTTGTTGTTCCATCCTTGTGAGTAGTTTTCATCATCATCATCATCATGGCCCATGCCACTATTAATGTTTGCAGTCTTCTGTGGTTTGACCTTTCCCTTAGACCGGTGGTGGGTAGTACTGCGGTGTTTGACTGGCTGGAAATTTTCATCTAAACATTCTTCTTCAATTAATGCTGCCATATTTTGACTGTGGTTGGGGTGCACACTATCTCCTGGACCAAATTTAAGTGTAACAGGTGCTATTACTGTAAATAATGCAACATACCAGGGACTGTTGTAGGAGTATTGGCCAGGCTCTCATTCAGATGACAAGTGTCGACAGGTTGAATTCATCATCGAAAGATGATTCAGATATTGAAATGATCTCAAATGATGAGGTAAATATACTATCTCCTTTGTATGATGTTGTACTGACAGCTCAAGTACTGTAGCTTGCGGATATGCTCCCTTCGAAAATGGCCCCAAAAATGAAACAAACAAAGTCGACCACAAAGGAGCATGAGCACTCATCAACCCACTCCAAGAAGAAACTATGCAAAGCTACTGTTGAAGAAGTTGAAGAAGTCAACAGTCCCAATAACATCTCTGCCCACAATTGTGCCAGTGCTGAACCATCTCAGAGTAGTTCAGCTGCCCAAGAAGCATCAACAAGTACTGTGGGTAGGGGGAAAAAAGTATGTTTCTTCACAATGTCAGGAATGTTGTACTCACCAGACTTGCCTAGAAGTCAAAAACTGCAAAATGGAACCCAGTATACCTTTTCTATGAGCTTGTTAGCCAGAATGCCAGTGGACAGACAGGTGACCCAGGTGACAAGCACTACAAATGCTATCATGGCAATAGGAAGGTTTTGACTGTCATGAAGCTCATGAAGAGTAATCTTAATGATTTGATTTCTTTTCTCATGATCAAAATGTTATCTTGAGTTGCTATTCTTTTAGGGCTTATCAACCATCTCAGATCTCATTTCCCTGCAATGCATCAACTCTACCTTGTACTCAAAGATCGTGATGAGCCACCAACATCTGATGAAATTGCATTTGCCTCAGGAAAGAAGGCTCTGGACCCATGCCATTTTCCATGGACTTCAAGATGATATTAAGGACATTCTTCAACATCTTCCTGCCACTGTTTCTCTTTCTCTCAAATATGGACTTATTGATGCACATATGAAGCTCAGTGATTATTATCATAAATATGATGAGTCACCTTTCTATACATGGGCTGCATGTAAGCAATTGCTTCACCTTTTCTTATGTTAACTCACAGACATCTTCTAGTATTAGATTCATGCATATCTTATGAAGGGATGAAGCTGGACTATGCAAATGATCCACTTCTTTCTGAGTACCTTGAGTCATTGAAGAAAGATCTTTGTGAATACTTCGAAACCCATTATGCTAATAAACATAATCCACCATCTCAGATGTTCACTGCTCAAACCCTTTCGAGTTCTTCGGCTGCACCTTCACACTCACCTCAAAAGAACTTCACTGCACATTTTCACCAAAAGACTGCAACAACTCTAAATGAGCTTGATGAATTCTTCAAACTTCCTCCTGAAGATTTCGAGACATGCAACCCGATTCATTGGTGGATGGGTCGATGGGCACAATTCCCAAATCTCTTCTGGTTTGCATGGGATCTTCTCAGCATTCCTGGTGTGTACTTTACTCAATGTCAATTTACATTCACTGACTCAGAGGTGTTCTCAGGGTCTGCTGTTGCAGTAGAATGGGTTTTTTTGGGTGGTTGCGATACAATCTCTCTGCAACATGCAAGCCTGCACCCCAAGACCATCAAAGTGTTGATGCTTGTCAAGAAGCTTCATCTGGTGCATGCTCAGTGCACAGCGGCATTGTGTAACACTTAATTTCATTTTCCATGTAATAGTTAGCATAAAACATCTGCCATGTATACCCGTCACCCATCAGATGGCCATCTCAATACCCATACCATACCATTAGCCATCTCAGCAGGTGACCATATGGATGGTATACGGCTTGCCCATCTACTGTCAGCCAACATATACATATACTTTCCAGGTTTGTGTTAAGTACTGATCTCTTTCGAGAACCCATTCAGGAATTACTGCAGGGCCAAATGAGGGAACAGAAGGGACTTGGCTTCCACTTGTAAGAAGTTGCACCCTTCACCTGTTATAATGTCCCAATGTCAAGGAGGTCATAAGTCAAAGGTAATTTGGGATCAATTTGGGAACCTGAACAAAGAAGGGGAATGAAGGATGAGAAGGAGATTGACCAGATTCAATATTCAAACTGCAGAATACAAACAAAGTAACTAAGCTTTTATACTAAGTATGTACTCAGGGATTGGTAATGTTTTGAGAAGCCAAGAGGTTGCCAAAGTAGTCATTACTAAGAGCTGTGTAAGTAACTAAGCTACAATAACTCAGTAACATTGACTCAGCATTTCTTCGTATTCGCAGTGGGAATTGCGCATAGTTGCACTCTTCTTATGCCAACACGAATGCGAAAGGAGTCACGCCGACAGACGACTCGGGTAATGTACAGTTTTGCGGATTATTTCATATCTTGAAGGAAGCGTTACAACCTAACACCAAGATTCACATGTACACCTTTGACTTGCGTATACCTGTTACCGATTACCGGTTATCAGTTAGCGTTATGTTTATGCCACACATAAGATGCTCACGTATCAAGCGCGTACTGGCCCAACTCACGACCGATCCCGGATTGCTTGTACCCTCCAAAAGGTATCGATACATCGCTCGAAAGGGAACAGTTGACCTGCGACCCATAGATCAGTTCTCATCCACCGGAGGCACATGCCGTATTATGTGGATGGATGATCCTACTTACCCATGCAGTGCCAGCCTCCAGCTGATGGGCCACCCTCAACGCACGACTACCGTTTTCAGAGAAAACACTACAAGCCAGGCCGTATGTCGTATCGTTAGCCGCTTCGACGACCTCTGGGATAGAAGAATGACCAAGTAAGCGGTGGTTACACTGATGTGATCAGGCAACTTACCTTCCTCCGTTTTGAACTTGATGATCGCAGCTACAGGGCCGAAGATCTCTTCCTGGACGATCTTCATCTCGGGCTTACAATCCGTGAAAATGGTCGGCTGGATGAAGTACCCTTCTTGACCATGACGTTCCCCACCAATATGGACTGTAGCGCCTTCTTTCTTGCCCGAATGAATGTACCCCATAACACGCTATACACACAGTGAGTTCCGTCCAGTCAACACTCGAGGTGAAGGCAAATTTTGCGGAAGGGAGACGCACATCGAACTGGGTTTGTGAAACTTGAGGGCCATGTAGGGTCCCAGGCTCAAAGGGGTCGCCAGCACCAGCACCAACGGCTTGCGCGGCTGCGGTGAATTTGGGTAGGAATTGGTCGTAGATTCCTTCCTGGACGAAGATACGCGAGCCAGCGGTGCACACCTGGCCTGTTAACACGTTAGTAATTTTCCGCCCATGCAACGAGCATTGCGTTACCCATGTTGAAACTACGAAAAATCAGCTTACGAAATAGGTACAAATAAAGAGATGCGTACTAAATCCCGAGGGAAGCCCATTTTACGGCCTGATCAAGATCTGCGTCGTCGAAAATGATGGTCGGGCTCTTCCCTCCCAACTCCAACGTAATGACTTTGAGATTACTCTCTGCGGACGCTTTCAAGATCTTTCGTCCCGTGATAATACTCCCAGTGAACGCAACTTTCTCTATGTTCGGATGATGACTGATCGCCTCGCCTACGGTGTGGCCTGATTATATGAATATGGCTGGTTAGTTGAGCGGGGTAAGGATAGATCAAGCGATTTACCGTAGCCGTTGATAATGTTGACGACACCAGGCGGAATGCCTGCTTCGTTGAGGAGACCAGCGAATTTGAGCGCAGTAAGAGGCGTAATTTCGGAAGGCTAAATAAGGGTGTAAGACTCGAAAGTAGTGGTGATGATTGATCGTAAATTACCTTGAGCACTATCGTGTTTCCAGTTGCTAATGCGGGCCCTACTTTCCATGACAACATTCCCTTGAAGAAGGTCACGATTTACTAATGTAAATGACGACACGTATAACGCAACGTACTAGAGGGAAGTTCCAAGGAATGATTTGTCCCTGGAGAAGATAAGAGATGACAATTGACGTATGATAAAGAGTGACATACCACAACCCCGTAGGGTTCATGTCGAGTGTACGCTAGCTTATTCTCGTTGGTCTGACCAAGATACATGAATCATTCGATGCACAGCCATAGGATCATGGACATTACCTCGATGGTCTGGCCATGAATTTTATCCGCCCACCCAGCATAGTATCGGAGAACACTGATAGCACCACCAACATCCGCCTGTTTCGCCGTATGGAACGTCTTGCCTGAGATCGGATATTACTATTGTTCCATATACCTGAAGTGACATGGGGACCCACCAACATCCAGAGATTCCAACGCGGTGAATTCATCGATATTTGCCTCCAGCAGGTCAGCAAGTTTGTTTATGAGCTGTCCTCGCATAGTCCCTGGACACTTCAGGCCCCACGATGTCTTGTACGCCTAGAAATTTCGTGATTTAGAAATTAACCAAGTAATGAAAATCGATGGCAACGAGCCTTCCTAGCAGCTTCGACGGCGATATCGACATCTTTTGCAGATCCGGCAGCGACTGACGTGATAACCTTCCCAGTGGCTTTGGGAACAACGTGGTTAACAACTAAAAAGATCTGGCGATGCTGAAAAGAGCGTACCTGGATTAACGACACTTGAAACAGAGAAGTTGGATCAACCGATATCGATCACGGAGGCAAAATGCTCACTTGATCGTGGCATGTTCCACTGGATCAACCCATTGACCGTTGATGAACAATCTAAGTAATAATAAGCTTAGAACTGCAGGGACGATGCAAGTAGAATCCTTACCCTGTATTGATCGTGGCGGTTCCTTTAAAGGATGGAGTATCGAAAGTGTGAATATAAGTAGCAGGCATGTTTTTGCTGATTCAAAGTCAGGGAGAAGTTGTAAAGCAAGCCACGGCCGATACGGCGGACCAAGGTTAAATACCTTTGTCAGTGCCAGTGGAGTCGGGACAAGCGGCAATCACAGTTTCTAGTCTGGGTTATGTAATCACTTTGTTAATAATTCCGGTTCAACAAGTTTACTGTCTGCCAGTGTCCTTCGGTTATCTCTGTGCGTGAGTCAGTACTGTCATGGAATCCAAAGCCATTGTTGCTTACATTGCCCTGGATTGGCAAACTTTTCCCCCTCGATTGCAAGTACAACCTGCACTGAGTAACAACCTCGGTGGGAAGTTGGGAACTTGGTCGACACATTACTTGCCAAGGCTGCAGACATAAAATGAAATAGTAATGGTTCTTATTGTCTAATGCCCACCGCCTAAGCAGTCTGTGACGATGACTTGCAGGAAGCAAAGGGTATTACCGTATGGGCCCTACAAGACTCGGAGGTGCTGTGTCACTTGTTAATAGTACAGTTTGGAGATATTCACAAGACACGAGAAAAGGCTATCATAACTACCATACATCATAAGTCAAGAAGTACAGCTGCACAAGCATCCACATGAGACAGGATGGCTGCTGCAAAGGTCTTGGAAGCAGCAGGCACATGGGACAACGGTCGGCTGCACGTCTGCCGGTGAACATGTTATCGTGGGTGGGATGGTTGTGGAACAGCTAGATGTGGATGTGGTGGTTGGCGGGGGAGTACATTGCACAAGGTCGACTCCATCGAAGACAGCCTGCACTGCTTTTGCATCGACAGTGGCAAGAGCTGCAAAGTCAGCGATCAGCGCGTCGCAAGCTGCAGGCAGATGGAAGTTTGGGGTAAAGCACACGCCCAAGCAGCCCAGCAATAGGTTGGGGCTGTTATTAACATTGCACATCTGCACACATCTGACGACGTCTACGGTTGGTGGAGGGGGGTTAATATTTGAACTGCCCAGACACGCGTTGCCGTCTATGTATTTCAATTTGCAGGAGGGTACCCGCAGGAAGGAATCGATGGAGGTGATTGAGTATGAGTGCGATGCAGTTGACTTTTGCACCGAGTACCGGAAGACAGGCAGTGAGTACTGTCGATAGAAACAGTTTGCCAATATTCATCTTCTGTAATATCAGAATAATTCTACCCGACCAGTTGAAAACAGTGTCACCTTGAGCGAGGGTGGGCGCTGATTATAATTCCTGTAGTAAAATTCATGGTTTGTGGCGGGATTATACTGCAGGATGAATGGGAGGAGGGTGGAATGACTGCATTCAACAGCATTAGGGGTGCCCAATTCTAGAGTTCAGTCCCAGTCAAAACCGGACCTGATGGGGCCGAGAAAGAACGAGATGAGGAGATTTTATTAGAACTGACCTATTCGTATCGATATTTTGTAATCTGCTTCAAATCTAAAACAAATTACAAATCATCCACAACCATCGACACCGAACATTTTCGAGTTTCGTTGACTCTCCTTGAATATACTGGTAAGATATCGGCAGTCAGGAACCGACATCCCTTATGTAAGCAGGTTAGGGTTAGGGTTAGCCGCCAAATCCAAGCGAGAATTTTTGTAAAAAAATTTGGATGGGGGGCCACGACCTCTGACAACACATAGAAACCGGGGATTATATGAAAATAGTATTTTAGCGTTGTAAGGGAGTTTGAGTAGTAGGATTAGCCTGAGCTTTCTTAATCTCAGATAAGATGTTTGCAGGGAGGGTACGGTGCCCGCGATATTTCCGATTCGCCCAAATCGCATCGGCACCTGTCAATCCTATCGAGTATGCATCTATATACCTCGCAGATCGGTTAGCATACCTAGATTCAATATGAGCTTGCTTGGCAGAATTTAAAAGAGTCACGAACCATTGGATTTGAAGAATGGGAATGTCATTGAGACATTCAAGAATGTGCTTCTCCATCTCATCCACATTTGATGGGCAGGTGCCAAATCCTTGATAACGAAACTTGACAGCCCCCCAGTACTGTTCAATAAAGTTAAGCTCACAGTGGTATTTTGGATAAAAATCACATATGTGCCCACGTGAAGTCACAAACTCTTCCAGCTGAGACCTCTGGTTGACAAAATCAGGCTGTGTAAACAAAAGATGGTGGCAGCAGCAATCTGTTCTCCCAGCCTCACATTTGAAATTCTCACACTGAGCAAGGAGATTGCTAGATTGAGGCCAGAGCGAGTGCTCTCGAATTATTTGCTCCATCCCTTTGAAATATCCTGGATATTGTGGATGGTCATCCAGAAAGTAAAATTCTTGAACTTGTCCATTAACAAGTGTAGTTGGTCGCATGCAAGGGCTGCCTTTATGATGAGTCCATCCATTGTTCAGATTTTTGGGCATCTTGCGTGCAGAAAGTGCATCGGATGCTCGCTTTTGATGGGTTGGAGCATTATCAAACAGGAACAGGCCCATTGCAAAACCATTTGTCCTGTCCTCAAAGATGTTGATGGCCCTGTCAACTTGGGCAAGGAGATCATCAGTATCAAAATATCCATCATGATTTTTGCCAGCTTTGAAAACAATGTGAGCATCTCTGTGAAATCTGATAAGGAATTTGAAATTGATCAGATGATGATAAGATATCATACTCCGTTCCATCTGCACTTGTCAAATGCCCCACTCTGAAGTCAAGAAGTCGGAGATCATGATCGATGTTCCATCCCCTTTTCTCTCCAGAGTTGCCTTCTGGCTCTCATGGATCCATTTTGTCTTTCTCTCGTCATTTGCATAGAATGTTGATTCATCGTGTGTCACAGGAATGAGTCTGAAGTGGCCATTAATATCGTGTGAATTAAATCTGACTGGCTTTGTTTCATTTCCTTCATTGTCCCAGGTATACATCCGAGGTGCATAGCAGGTGAGAAACTGACTCACAAATTTTTGACGGTAGGCAACAACATCTTCACGCTCATGGCCATCAATATACATCCCATTTTTCTTGCGAGAATATCGCCATCGAAACTTTCTGAGCCACTGTCTTGCACTTCATTCTGAGATTTTTCACTTCTCAATGCCAGCTGCCTCCAAACATTCCTGTAGTTCTGCACCAGCAACTATTTCAACCACATCCAATGCCTTGATGAAGCAGTTCTTTGCCCACTCAGCCAGTTTCAGCTGAATCTCCATGGCAATATCCTCATCTTCAAGAATACTAGAGTGGGTGCCTTTGTAGTGATGCAAGGGGAGCTTTCCATGATTGATAAATCTGTAGATGCATCACTGCTGAATAGTTCACGCATGGTAGACACCATGGCCTTGTGACTTCAACACAACTAGTGAAGCTTTCCTCCAGGAGTACAACACCTCGGGATCAAGATGCAGGTTCAAAGTCCCTACCATGGCAGTTATCCAAGCATGAAGAACAATGTCAATTTTTTTATATTTGCTCTTCAGTGTCAACTTTGTGAGTGCTTGGCAGAGTGCCAGGAAGTTCTTGTAGTTCAGCTGGTTCAGCGCTCGATCTGTCAAAGTTTCTTCACTTCTGTCATGAGGAGTTTTCCCATCTTGTAAATCCTTCAACATCTGAGCCACAACATCCTGGCAATGCAATCTTTCCTTTTCTTTGGGCTCCAATGTCTCGTGATCTGGTGCATGTGACCCAACTATTGTTCCAGATTCAGACTCAGAGTCCATTTCTGGAACTGCGGCTATGATCTTCCTCACTGGGCGGATTTCATCCTTGGATGCTGATTCTTCAGATTCCTCGTGGAGATCTGATCTGTCTGGTTCTGGAGTGCCACATGCAGTTGTTTCACATGAAGTGGATGACCCCAGCATTTGAAGAAGCCAGGCTTTTACTGAGTGGAAACCTTTGGCAGCTAGCTCATGGCCTCTCTGTTGACACTGTTCCTTTGTTCTGATCAAGTTGCCAACATATGTTTTAGGTCTCTTTCAACCCTTCTCTTGCTCTTGCTCTGAAGCAGCTGCAAGATCATGTGCCTGCTGCAGTGTGGATGCGAAATGTTCCAATGTGGTAATTTCCTGGATTTCCAAATCACTCTCATCATCCTCTGATTCAGATTCAGAAGTATCATCCTCATCATCAATCATTGCGGCCCCTCTAAGTGCACCAATGATATCGAGAAGCTCTGGGTTGCTAATGATGTCATCTTGTCAGCATGAGGATGTGTTGGGGTTTAGACAGGTGTGTGAACTGGGTGGGCAGGGATGCAAATTCATGTGTTCATTGTCTTTTGCATCCACAGCTGTTGGTCTAGTGACTTGTTTCTGCCATTTATGAAGGTTTTCAGCTCAGGCACGATTTGCATGGGTTTTTCTAGGCATTTACCCCTGGTCCTGCTCCTTTGCTTTGCTGGCATGCATCACGTGATATGATTAGTCAGCCACCAAATCTGATGATCTCAGAATTGTTCGCTTTGTGAAAATGTCCAGTTCAATGTAACAACACATTGAGAAGCTGAAAAAAAAGGAAAAAAAAAAAACCCTTACTACATAGGTTGTAGTAGGAATTTGAATAATCTGGCTACTGGAACTTCTTCCTTAGTATATAATGAACCATTCCCAGCTCTCATAATAGCTCCTGGTAGTTGTAGTTGGAAGCAGTAACTGGTCGTCGTTTTGCTTACATAAGGGATGTTGGTTCCTGACTGCTGATATCTTACAAGCTTACGACCTGTGCCTTTGGCACAGTCCATGCATTGTACATCCCACACCGTGACCTCCAGCACTCCATCTAGAGCTCATAGGGGGGCAAGCCCCCCAAACCCCCCCACTTACATTTACTCAATGAGATAGTTTCTTCGGGACCTTTGGCCCCTCAGAAATGTAGGTGTTTTATGAATGTCATTTACTCAGTGAGATAGTTTCTTCAGGACCTTTGGCCCCTCAGTAATTTCCAAATCTGATTTACTCAGTGAGATAGTTTCTTCACAACCTGAGGCCCTGAACAAACATAGGTGTTTTAGCAATTGAATTTACTCAATTGAATACTTGAATACTTGAATGCTTTTCTTTTTTACATCCACTTACTCCCCCAGTCTTAATAACCTCCCCTCAGGTCTCCTTAATATGTTTTAAATCCATTCTTTTCTATTCTATCTTATTTTACAATTTATCCTTTTTACTCACCTTTTTTAATCAAAGTCATCCAATATTGAATTATATACAACATTCCCTGTTCTCCTATCCCCATTGTTTCAAGGAAACAGCACTTTGAATGGACAACATACAGCTGCCCATGCAATATCTGTCATTTATTTAACTAGTTTGAGTGGGCCGTTGCTTGCAGCATGGCAGGACCTCATTCTCCTGATTTGGATCATGGGTGTATGGAGGGTATCACATAAACAGCACAAGTGGCAATCCATGACTGACAGGTCCCCAGGGCCCAAGTTAGATATCATGTTGGTGATGCTGCCTTCATTCTCCATCTGGGAGCTGGTGGATATGCTGTCATGATATGTACCACACATCACCAGATTCTGTGATGATGCATGATGTGAAGTGATCATTAAGATAATACATCACTCCTCTAAGTTTGTAAGTTGTGCAGTGTCCATTGACTGTGGTAACAATTAAATTCTCCAACAGAGATGTTTGATGACATGACAGGTCAAATGCAATTATAGGAGGTGCCTCTTCAAAGACATGTTGACATATGATAAGAGACTGACATATGTGGCAGTGTGATGCACACTCAATGGATTGATCATCAATGAATGCCTGTATAGTGGGGCATTGGCATAAAATGCTAATTTGACAACTGGAGGTAAGGGAATCCCCTCTGTCAAATGGATGATTGTTTGGGCAATGTAGTGAAGATGATGTGATGGGATGAGCTGTAGCTAATAAATGATCCAGAATAGACTGAATTCCAGTGTATCTACCCCAAGCAAAAATTGTAGAGTTTATTCTCTGAAACTGTGGTCACACAAAATCATGGACATCTTCAAGACTGTATGCAGTACCTTTGGGTCTACTTTGTGAGAGGCTGTCAGAAATCTGACCTAAAAACTCATTGTTTATGTCTTTGAATTGAATTGCTCGCACCACAGTGTCATCTTTCCAGATGTTATAAAAGACAGACATGACTGCATCAAATGCACAGCTATTGTTGCTCCACTGTGTTCCACATGGACTAATCTGTGTGGAATGCCCATGTAGGCTACTTGATATCATGTTGCTGTTTTTCAGTGCAGTCTTATCCTCTGGTGCAGAATGCTCAGATGTACTACTTAATCCTGTTTTAATCTTTTTCAATGCATTTTCATCATCCTTGTGATCAAATTCTGCACTAAGCTTTCGCTTTCCAACAATAATCATGGTAGCCTTTGTGCCCTTTGTTGGTATAAAGTGAGAAACTTTGGATTTTATTTGGTGTGCAGTAATTGGCTTAGAAGAAACCACAGTTTTCCAATTGGCCTCAGTACCATCCAACAAGTGAAATGGATCATTGTCTTTCCAGTGGATTGCTCGATGAACATTTGATGGCACATATTTTTCTCCCTTAACCAGATGAAAGGTTGATATGAGATCATTTCCATTGTTGCCTACTACTGAAATTGGCAGCTTTCCATTATAATGCAGTGTGGTTATATTATCTAACATCTCAAGCTCTCTGAATTCCTGTCGCAGTGCACCTGAAGCCCCCCCTGTAATTTTGTATGTGTCAAAACCCTGCAGTATCACTGTACCTGCTGCTGATGCACTCCTAGATAGTGCAGTGTAGTAAGACTGGTGGCTCCTTGCACTGGAAAGATCAACAACATTGAATGGTCTTGTCTTACCTTGAGAGGTATAATCTGTCATAGCAAAGTTTGGTAGCACCTCAACTTGACTTCTGGAAATATTAATTGTTGCATCATTTGGAAGTACACACTGAGTGTTGGTGATTGTTCTAGTCAATGGTACAACATTTTCTGGTAAATTGTCCAGTTGCACAGTCTGTGGTGGATTAACAAGCTTTACAAACAGTATATCAAGCATACACTGACCCCTAGAACCCCTGGTTGTTTGCCAGTCATAGACAATTGCATCTTGACCTTTGGTCATACATAGTTCTGTTGCACTATTCAAGTGGATTATCACAGGTAGTCCACGACAAAGTGACAACTTTCCAGGTATGTTCTTTGTATTACTGCTGGGTGGCAAATCCCAAAGGGTCTGCTGTAGGGCTGGTGACAGGGAAGGGATTTGGACCTTTTTATGTCCTAAATTCATAAATGACTT
The DNA here is from genome assembly GCA_003313805.1 of Tricholoma flavovirens. NCBI lineage: Eukaryota > Fungi > Basidiomycota > Agaricomycetes > Agaricales > Tricholomataceae > Tricholoma > Tricholoma flavovirens. The sequence goes on from QLOK01008097.1 coordinate 22,613, forward strand.
TTTCTTACTGGAACCTTGTGCCCGATCATCTGTTGAACTAACTGTGTCTTCAGAATAGAAGGAAACAAGCTCTTGTTCAGCCTCAGCTGCAAATCTTTGAGAACCAAGGTCATTGATGACATCCTTCAGCAAATTTAGGGTAGTGATTATTGACACAATATGAAAATTTTTATCATTTACACATGGACAGTTGTCAAGCTCACTGGATATGCGAGAATGTAAAAATGCAATATCATCAGGTGTGCATGCTTTGTATCTCATATTGCTCAATGCCTCACCCAGTCTTGCATCTTCAGGTGCTTGAGTCTTTTGATGCATGTTTTGACACAGAACAACAATGGTAGTCATTTGATGCCAGAGGGCCTTCCCAATTGCAGCTTCCTGATCACGAAGACTCTGTGGATTTGAACCCACTGTTCTACTATACAAGGATGCATGTTCTTGCCCAATTGCAGGAGGAAGTTGTGCAAAATCACCAGCAAAAATCATGTTTAGTCCTCCAAATGGTTCTTCCATATTGTTCATTACTCATGCAAGCCTTTCACTAATCCTATAAATGTCCTTACAGGATAACATTGAAACCTCATCCATCAACACCCTGTAATCTCTGCTTTACCTCTGCAAGTTGCAAATTTAGATGTAAAATCATTTATCCCAAACATACAATGATAAGTTGAACCTCCAAGTAATGCAGCTGCACTGCCAGTTGGTGCTACAATAACAAAATGATGGGACTCTTTCTTATGCTTGAAAAACTCCATCAGGGCTTTCAATACTTGGGACTTTCCAGTTCATCAGTATTATAGATCGCTTCATTTACTCAGAGAAAGAGTGGCACTTCCGGGAGAAACTTTGTTGTCTTAGTTTGATCTTCAGTGAAATTGGACAGAGCCCTGATCTTGATTTATCTGCTTGCCATATCGGTGTATAAATCATTGTCATCATCAAAAAAGGTGAGTGCTGGTGGTTCTGGAGATTCTTGCTTAATCTTCGATGATTCTTCATTGGCTGAAAAGTCTCTTTCTTTCAAAAATCTTCCTGGTTGTCCTGGTTCCAACTTGGTAATCCACTTTCCCTGCATTTCTGAAAGCCTAGTCTGTCTTCCTTGATAGTTGTACCAGAGCCCATCTTTGGTGGTGGCTCCTCTTGGTGGTTGATCAGCAGATTGCTGTCTTCGAGATGTGTTTGCCTACTCTTGGGGTAAGAGGGTGTCAATGTTCAGCTTGACCTATTGTTAAGACAATAGCCTCAACTCCAGTACAAGTGTCTCTGTTGATATAGTTGATCAATTGTCAGTGGTTCTATCTGTCACCAAGGCTTTCTCAGTAACATGTTCTGTCTTACCAACTCAGAGGCTTTCTGAGTGGTCGAGGGCTGTTGTGTTTGTAGAGTTGAGAACGTTGATTGCTTAGGTCAAACTGAGCAGCAAGACCTCTAACTAGTACAGTTTATATACAAAATGAGTAGTCCTTATCTACCAATAGGTGAAATAGATGAGAATCAGAAGGAGGGAACAATAATGGATAGATGTCAAGGGAGGAGTAGGGGAATGGTTGGTAGAAAAGAAGATGGATGTCCAAGGGAACAATAGGGTGATAGTCTGTTAGAATAGTAAGCAATAATGAGTAATAAGAAAAGGAAAAATAAGTGGTCCGGTCCATCTGCTGCCTGTGAGATTCATAACATCACCCTTTTATGCTAATTATGGGTATACAGTAGCTTACAAAACTGTTACAATGTTTTGCATATTTGTATAGATCAGTCTGTAAAATAGGAAATAAAATTTCAGAATTCTTAAAAATATTATGGAGCATACCTCAATATCACAAGGGGTTCCCTGAAAAGTCTCAGGGTCATGTGACATCATTTTACAAGTTAAATAAACCATTTAATTCACTCACTCATTGTAACAGTTTTGTTGCACTGATGTTTTGGATATAGATTAGTACTTGGTATAGCCTCCTTTTGCTCTAACTACTGCTGCAAGTCTTCTAGGTAGGCTTTCAATCAATTTCTGACATTCCTCCTTTGGAATCTCCTCCCATTCCTTCTGAACCCTCTCCCAAAGCTCTCCAACACTGTTAGCAGGCTCCTCATATTTTCCAAGCCTTTTTTTGAGGTGATTCCATAGATGTTCTATAGGATTCAGGTCAGGAGACTGTGCAGTCCACTTGAGGACAGTAATATCATTGTCCTCAAACCATTTCTTGGCCTTCTTACTGGTATGCTTGGGGTCATTATCCTGTTGAAAGATAACATCATCAGTAGTTTTACCCCAATACTCCAGTGTTTTCTGAAGTTCATCCTCCATTAGGCTGACATAAAGGTCAGCATCCATCCTTCCTTCGATCCTGGTAGCATATCCAATACCATCCCATCCCATGCACCCCCACATCATCAAATTTCCACCTCCAAACTTGACTGTTCCCTCAACCAATCTATCACTCAGACCTTCATCACTATCTTTCCACACATATTTCCTTCCATCTGACCCCAACCGGTTAATCTTAGTTTCATCTGACCATATTATCCTTTTCCAATCCTCCAGTGTCCACTCAGCATGCCTCTCAGCAAACTCCAGTCGTGCATGGCGGTGGTGAGGTTTGAGTAGGGGGCGTTTTCACTTGACTACAGGTTTCATGCCTCGTTTCTTGAGGTGGCAACAAAGTGTTTGGGAAGAGAAGGGGGTATTGGTGATATCCTGGAGTGTATGTGCTGCTTCAGTGGCATTCTCCACCTTTCTCATATGAATAATCTGCCTGGCATAGTCAACATCGGCAGTAGTAAGCTTAGTAGGTTGACCACCAGATGACTTTGGTTGGTCAGAACAGTGCTCAGAGTGAATGCGACTAATAGTAGCAGTGCTGAGACCAGTTTGATGGCCAGCATCAAGAAGTTCAAGAACATGAAGTGTTTGAGCAGAAGAGAGCTTGCGCATGATTGGTGGGGGGTCGGAATGAGATGCCAACTGGTGGAGAGCTCTTATATATATCTAGTCACATGATATTATTTGTAACTGTTTATAATAATCAACAAAATCATGTGATTTGCCCATATTTCTGACTAAAAAATCAGTGCAACAAAACTGTTACAATGAGTGACTGAATTAAATGGTTGATTTAGCTTATGTAATGATGTCACATGACCATGAGACCGTTCAGGCAACCTCTTGTGATATTGAGGTATGCTCCATAATATTTTTAAGAATTCTGAAATTTTATTTCCTATTTTACAGACTGATCTATACAAATATGCAAAACATTGTAACAGTTTTGTAAGCTACTGTAAGACACAAGGCTGTAGTAGGTGCAGTATGTCCCCAGGCCAGTCGTCCAAAGCCTCCCCATCACTGGTCCCCAAGTCATCCTCTGCTGCCACAGCTATGTGCCACTTGTGCCAATTTCCCAGGCATGAGTAAAAGGCAGGTGCTGCATAGCTCATAAGGCAGGGTAAGCAAGGAGGCTTTCACCCTGAGGGCCATCCAATGTGCTAAGAAACACATCATCACCACTACATCAAGCCAACACCTTTGCATACCCTGAGCGCCATCCAATGTAAGCTAGTGCACGCCAGCACAAGGCAGACTACAGCATACTCGATGTTTTTTACCACTCAACCAAGGGTTTTTGGAGGGTTCAATGACATTCGTGAATGTGGCAGTCATTTTGATAAGATCCTATGGGCCATGGGAATGCTAAAAGAGGTAATGCCCATTGCCCCATGCTCATACACCAATTTTTCTGCCACTGAGAAATCACTTATGCAAAGAGGCTGAAATGGAGAATGCTCCTTGCTGCTGTGGAGGGTGCCTGGTCCCATAGAAAAGTTAGTATAGAGCTACAGGACTTATGCAAAAGAAAAAGAAACAAAAGCAGGGGTAAGACAAACCAAGCCCAAACCAATAGTTTCAGCAGAGTCCAAAGCTGGCCCTGCCTACTTCTACTAGAGTGGAGCAGAGAACGCATGGAGGAGGCATCAGAGAGGGCACTTATGGCTCATGGAAATGGAGGGGAGAATGACTTGTAGCAGCAGGGGGATTCTCAACTCAAAAGCAGGCGTGGGTGCTGAGCAGGTTAGGCCACTGAGAACAGTAGCAAACCTGATGATGTGTAGCTTGAGCTTGAAGGGGGGCTGAGGTGACTTCAAGGGCTTCTTGTCTGCATAGAATCACAAATCATCAGCTTATCATTCAGGGGAAGTATGACACAAGACTGCAGAGGCAGTAACATCTCATCCATGTGTAGTTTCACTGACACATCTGTATAGCTTCATGGATGTGTCTGTCATTACAGACATCTATTCATAACTTCATATGGCTGACCATCTTTTCGACAGTCTTACGGGCTTTCAGGACACCACAACTTAATTGACATTCTATATTACTGACTACAAAAAGAAGGGGGACTTATGTGGAGTGGATGTGGAGTGGATGTGGTGGTTGCAGGAGTGGGAAGGCGTGTGAAAGCAGATGTGCATTTGATGATATTGCATGAGATGTTCGAGTCTTGGGTATTCCTGCTCTGGAATACCTGAGACTCGAACATCTTGTGCAACTTGAATATATCATCTGCCCGGACCCCCCAGGCAAGCCTAGCCCTTGCATGAGAAGATGCCCTCTGATTGTAGGGGAATCATCCCAAAGGAGAGGGGGACTTCCTTGTACTATGGCTGCATGTTCACCTACCTCTCCTCTTGAGCCCACCAGTGACACCCTCAGCGACACCCTCTGAGTCAGCAGCCCATCACTTGATAGCATAATTGCAATAAGTGAGAGTGATATTGATAATAGAGTGTATTTGCCATGGCAACCATTTTTACTAAGCCTGTCAGCCAATGGGTTTGCTGAAGTGCTGTAATCAGCTTACCACAATCATGGAAAATTTTCCTTATACATCAGAAAAAAAGAGTTGCAAATATGATCTAATGACATTTCAAATAGAGAAAAGGACTAGAAAAGGGGGGGTAATACCATCATACAGCTGTTGCCAGCACTGCCACATTGATATGTACAAGATTGCATGTCATGAGTGGAATAAAAGGGAAGATGCCAGGGGTATGAAGGTGGGGGGAAGACAGGGGGATGCACAGCATAATAGGCCATAAAATAGAGGCTTAGCAGTCCCAAACATAGCAGGGGTCACTTAGCCATGTCAGCATCTTTGTGATTTTCTGACCCCATGACCAGACTGGCACCATGGAGGTGCTCCAAATCTGAGCGGATAATGGCTATGTCAAGCTGTTGTGCCTCAGGAATCTGATCTGGTTGTGCATGAGCATCCATCAGTCTTGCATGCCAGGCATAGGCTTCCTTACTGGCACTGTCCAGATTCTCCACTGCCATCCCTGCCTTGGCTTCAGCAGCACTTGATGGCACATGGTATTTGCCTGGCAACTGACAAGCTGATGTGGGAGCTCTCATAGGAGGATCCCTTCTGAAGGGAGATGGTGAAACACATTCATTCCCAGATTCAGACATGAATCGGTCCGTCATGGCCTAAGAGAGCCATTCAGCATCTCAGGCCTGAGGGCAAACATAAGACACACCCTAAGTCTTAGATGCAGTGTGCCTGCACCATAGTCGGATACTTGAGGCTGCAGAGACTGTTGATACAGATGGTGTCATTAGAACAACAACAAACAAACCGGGGTGACTTGCCATAGAAGTGACAACAGACCCAGAACCAGCAACTTCCCTCATCTGCCATGTCACCATCCCTACCATGGTGAGGATCCATGTCTCCAGAAATATCTCGATTATCCACTACATCTGAGTTGTCCACAGGAAATGCCTGCTTTCCATTATGGGGTGGATTCAGGGCAGTTGCTACCTTGGGTAGAAGTCTTCTGATGGTCGCAGTAATCCTGGTGTAGAGAGATTTGCAAGAGAGGGACATGACCATCAGTGTTCCTCACGGTTACTACTGGTAGTACA
>QLOK01008101.1:0-10621 GCA_003313805.1 Tricholoma flavovirens
CATAATTTTTCTTATTTTTCCGCAATAGTATTACACCAAAAAACATTAAAATTATCAATGAACGCAACCGTGAGACGGATAATTCTCACATGTCCTATATTTAGAATATGTATGCAACTGTATGCTCTATAAATATCACATCACATCAGATTTTGATCCCTCATTCTATACTTGTCGCATCTTCTTGTAGAGCCCACACGAAGATCCCAGTGTGGATTTGGTGTTGCCCTGACACTAATATGCTCATCGATTGGCATGTCATCCTCGCATTGTGATCGGAACAATTTCCGTCATGCCTGGACAATTCACAGCGCCCCCTGAGCTTTGAGTAAAGACTGTAATGCTTCCCATGCTTCCCTCACCATTGTCAAACTTGCGACATACACAAGCATCTTATCTGCCACCCTCAATCAGATCATAGATAGAGCCATTCTATCCTTTTTCTTCCATGCCGCCTTTCCTGCTGTGTCTGATGGCTGAGTGATTATTCCTTTGATATACTCCCACAAATCTTGTCCCATCAAGATGTCCATCATTTTGATTTTCCATACGGCGTAATTCTCGGCACCTGTCAACAGTTCGATCTGATAGATGTTTGTGTGCATTGATGATTCGGTCATGGCTACTGATTGATCCAAGGTGTCAAAAGATTAAGCTTAGCGTGTACATGTGATTTCAGTAAAGGCCAGGGCCCATAACCTGTTGAGAAGTAGAGGACTCGATGTAATGAGTGACTTTTTGTTTTGTTTTTTTCAATAAATATGTACAAGAATATATATACTACTTTGGGTCATTGCCCATTGTAAACTAAACTAAGCAAGGGGCAGTAACTAAACAAATGGCAGTGCACACCCGAACGTTCCTTATTCAGCTGTGCTAAGTATAGCATTGGAGTTGCCATGTTCGGCTCCCACCTATCAGTGCTCAACAAGTAAAGCTCCTTAATGAATTCTCAAAACAGTCTGATAACTCCATGATCCATCATGATGTTCAAGTTACTCTAGATGTCCTTCCCCCTGCTGTTCAATTTGCCCTTGATATACAACCTTCAAGTTACCTGGAATGAGATAAATAAGTCCTAGTGCTAGTATTGATTGATTTCCAGTGATTATTGCACCATGTTAATTGGCCAGAACACCAACTGGATGCCCTGTCTCCCTTTACAGAAAACCTGGTATGCCCCTCATCCCCCTGCCCTCAACAATCCCACCCCCACACTCAGAATGTATAAAATCTCCTTTTTGGGGTGGATGTTCCAAGGTATAGAGGGGTTTCTTCATGCTAGAACATGATACTCCTCCTCCCCTGTCTGTAATTTCACTTTTTTCACTCTCCCTGGCACTCCCCTTTTTATTATGATGCATGAGATATGAGATATGTATATTATTATAATTTACAATGTATCTACCTATATGTTTTGGGGTATCCTGCTTGGTCCCCCACTGAGCAAGCCTGAATTGAAGAACATCACACTGTAGTTGGTCGAAAATTGCTCAATAAGGAAATATTATATGTATGTACAATATAAATGAATAATTGAAAGAAAAAGTGAAGGGAAATGTTGGGGAATGAGGGAAATAGCAAGCGCGTCATCGGGAACAGCAAGCACGAAGGTTTGATGGCGGGCGGGAACTGCTCCCCACCGTGATGGGACCTGCTTAAATAATCTCACTAACCAAATTAAGTTATTTCACGGTCACGTGTCAGGCACAGTGCAATTTGCATTTTAGTTCAAATTAATATGTCTGGTGATGGCTGACTAGCTCCGGGTGATGGCTGACCGTTTCGAACTAACGGCCGACCGGAGACCAGCTGATCACTCTAGCTTGCCATATCTCCGCCCGGGAACCGGGCCGCACCATAATGGATGGGAACGAGACTAATCGGACATGTACGCTATGACATTTCCTAAAAACGGATATGCTGACAAAAGTCGTCCATACGTGACCAAATAATTTTATACCCTGTTCTTTTAACAACGGTCGATGGGACGCGACGGGGACGGGACAACAAACGCAGGGAGGGCAAACAACAGCAGACGACAACGAACGATAGAAGTGATAGGGACGGGGATCAACAACGAATAACGGGACGCGATGACAGACAACAGCAGATGACAACGAACTACAGGAGTGACAGGTGACGGGGAACGAACAACGAACAACAACAGTAACCCCACACAGGGACCGGGGACGATAACGAACAACGGGGATGGGAGACGACAATGGACGAGAAGGAGAACCCAAGCACCAGGTGTGTCCTTATCCCTACCTCCACCTGCCCCAACTCACACCCCACCCCCAGATGAACCACATCCAGGACACTCCTGGGTGAAAGGACCTCCCTTCGCCTTTTGTGCTAGGGATCAGACAACGAACCCCCATGGTTTCCCACCTGCCATTCGCTGTGCGAGGGGGGACACTGCTGGTTGAACAGACCCGTAGCGCTTTTTGCGCAAGGGGGGATGTTGTTAGATGTTGACCCCAACGGCCTTTGATCCCCCCCCCCCCTTGCCCTCGCCCTCTGTGCGAGGGGGGCTCCCTCAGTTGCAGCCCCTGTGAGTCAGATGTCGAGCAATTGCTTGCCACTGTGCAACAGGAGCTTCTAGATTGGAATGTATGATGGGGCTGAAGGCCGTAATACCGCGGTAAAATGCACGCGGTATCCTGCTCAGGGACAACCGCGAGGCAAACCCGTAACCTGCACCACCGTACCTGCGACAGGTACAGGTGCAGGTTAGCGGAATTGTGTCCGCGGTGTACCCATGTTACTTTCAAGCACTTAGATTGGCTACAAGCCTGCCACTGGACTAACTGGACTAGCACAATGGACTTACCATGAGACACCAGCGCTCAATGAGGCCTCTTGGTGTTGTTTTCACCATGGTCAAAAAAAAATTCGGCTTCCAGCAGGACCCCCCTACATCTGTTTCGGGATTCCCCCGACACCCCCTTGTCAGGCTCAGAACTGTCACACTTACATATACTTAACATTCTCGGCGTCGAATAAGTAGACACCAAGCATAAGTTACCGACCGTTTTCGGTTTAGCGTTGACCCTGATGACAGTCAACATTATTCAATGATAGGCTTATTTCGTGCCGGGGCGCTTGAGGGCTTTTAATGGTCCATTCCCTCTGTCTCTAGATGCTTCAAGTTGGATGCCCCTCTGATTGTTCTGTGCCATCGCCATCATGGACGACAATCATATCATCAACGAGAGGACCGCGCTGTTACCTGACAAAAATAGGGATCCTAAGCCTCCTCCCTTCCCTTGGTTTCAGATATCTATTGTCTTGTTACTTCTAATTTGTGAGCCGATAACAGGCCAATCGATATATCCGTACATCAACCAGGTAGGAAGATCTGAACACCCCATTCTTGCCCCAGTCTCACCCCTTCAGCTCATCAGCGAATTGGATATCACAGGAGGGGATGAACGGAAGGTAGGGTACTATGCTGGACTCATTGTGAGCATGACGCAGGCGTAGGGTTAGGTCATTACGTATTGATCCCTTTCATTATCAGGAGTCCCTGTTCTTTGCAACAGAAGCAGTCACAGTCTTTCATTGGGGTCGAATGTCGGACTATGCAGGCCGAAAGCCAATCTTTTTGATCGGATTATTTGGATCGGCAGTGTCGATGCTTTGTTTTGGGCTCTCCCGTACCTTCTGGGCTTTAGTCTTGAGGTGAATCTGCCTGTATGTACTGAATGCTCAGTCCTACAGCAATGACATTGTGCGTTGCATCTAGCCGCTCCCTTTGTGGTCTGTTGAACGGGAATATTGGTAAATATCCCTCTGTTCATAATTCCTGTCTCCCAATGATGAAACAGGCGTCACGAAAAGTGTTGTTGGGGAACTCACGGACTCAACCAATCGAGCACAGGCTTTTGCTCTAATGCCCATGATCTGGGCCAGTGGAACGACCATAGGGTACGATGCGTAGCCCACAAAGTTAGCTCTAGTGCTGATGCAAGAGACTTAGCCCTATGCTAGGCGGTACCTTATCAAGGCCTCAGGAACACTTCCCGGATTTCTTCAGGGGAAAATTATGGAAGGATTATCCTTATTTCCTCCCCTGCATCGTCATTTCATGCTTCATCATAGTTGTGTTTGTCATTGTTCTTGTATTCTTCCAAGAGGTAGGACGCTAACCAAGAAAACTTGAAACCCAATCACTGACACCATCCATCATCCTCTAGACCGTTCCGAAATCTAAGTCGTCAGACCCATTCAGCGTCGAGGAACAGCCAGTCCCGCTGTGTAAACTTTTGACATTTCCCGTCGTCGTATCTGTCTCAAATTATATGGTCATTGCCTTCTTAAACATAGCTCTCATTGCCCTCATGCCGTTGTTTTTCGCAATGCCGGTGAAATTAGGGGGTCTAGGATTTCGCCCACTGCTAATAGGTTACATCTTCGGTTCTTATGGCATATTCACAGGTCTGTTTCAGGGATTGTGTTTCGCCAAAATCACTGGTTTTCTGGGTTATCGGTCTGCTGTCATAATCGGAACATGGGCGTACATCCCAGTATTCATGGCGTTCCCTATCATGAGCATATACGCTCAGCGATTTGGGGTAACATCCGTTATCTGGATTATTATCGCGGCAATGATTGTATTGATGGCTGTCATGGACATGGCGTTTGGTATGTGATTACTACTCTGCCTGGCTTCATTATTGTTAACCATTCTGTTATCAGGATGCATATTTATGTTTATAACGGCGTCAGCACCAACCAAACGTTCACTGGGGGCTATCAACGGCCTCTCTCAAACTACTGTATCTATTGCACGAGCAATAGGTCCTGCATTGTCGACATCTTTATTTTCGCTGTCGGTAGAGCAAAATCTACTGGGAGGACATGCCGTCTACTTCACTCTTCTCTTTTTTTCCGGCTCGGCACTGTTTTTAGCGGCACAATTACCGCACCAGATGTGGGCAGAGCACGATGATGATAGCACATAACACTGAAGAAAGCCCATTCAGGTCCCTTCACTCTTGGTCTGGATTTGTCAAAGCCAGACTCAGATCGCGACCTATATTAGGAATGGGCCGATTACAACCGAAAAGTATTTTCGCCCAGTTTTCGCCCAACTTGAACTTCACATATACTAGAGCGGAATCGCTGCCTTCATTTCCTTTCCTTTGCCTTTGCGTTATGATTATGAGCATGTACTCGTGCTGTAGTAGTAAGGGTTTTGCCAGTAGAGTTGACACCAATTGCAAATCATTTTTATCTCAGCAGTTCTCCAGGGCCTGGGGCCCTGAGTGAGTTACCTCCACAAATTACTTTTCTAACCCTTCAATATGGATAACGCTCATCTCGTCAACGAGAATACTGTTCTCTTAGGGGGTGAGAACAGGAGTCGAAAACCCACCCCTCTGCCTTGGTCGCAAATATCAATTGTCTTGTTCCTCCAGACATGTGAACCAATATCAAGCCTATCCATATATCCCTTTATCAATCAGGTAGGGAGATGGAACTCAAGTTGTATTGTCATAATGACCCGTGTGGTGTAGCTTGTCAGCGAATTGGATATTACTGGAGGAGATAAGCGGAAGGTTGGCTACTATGCTGGATTGATAGTAAGCAAACTTTATTTCATCCCATGGGCCATGCTCGATCTCCTAATGATTTTACCTCTAGGAATCACTTTTCTTCGCAACAGAAGCGATTACTGTCCTGCAATGGGGGCGAATGTCGGATCGCATTGGGCGAAAGCCTGTTCTATTAATTGGATTATTTGGAAGTTCGGTTTCGATGATCTGTTTTGGGCTTTCTCGCACTTTTTGGGCTTTGGTTGCGAGGTAAGCACCCCCGTTGTCCCATGTTGTGGTAGTTAAACGTTTAACACCTTTACTTCCCAGCCGATGTCTCAGTGGCCTTCTAAATGGGAATATTGGTATTTAACGGTTCTTAGCATATCTAACTTCTGTCCTCAACTCAGACAAAGGTGTTATGAAAACTGTGATGGGTGAGCTCACGGACTCTACAAACCGAGCGCAGGCCTTCCCGTTCATGTCCGTCGTGTGGGCGCTTGGTGTCACTATAGCGTGCGTCTATCTATGTTAAGTTATCTCCAGTGCTGAAGCAGCAGATGCAGCCCACTGGTGGGTGGATCACTGTCAAGACCTCACGAACAATTCCCGAGCATCTTTGGAGGTCTTTTTTGGAAAGAGTATCCATACTTCCTCCCCTGCCTCGTTTCATCCGGCTTTGCCTTCACTTCATTTCTCATCACTCTGATGTGCTTCAAAGAGGTGTGTGATTACACTTGCGATCAAGCTACCTTAATCGTTAACAAAGTTTTCACATTCCGAAGACGGTGCCAAAAGCCGCGGCTCACACAAGGGAGCAAATTCCTCACCATCCGGAGGATAAACTTGTTCCTTTACGCCAGCTCTTGACCTTTCCTGTTGTCCTTTCTGTCTCAAATTACACTGCTCTCGCATTCTTGAACATAGCCCTCCTTGCTATAATGCCACTTTTCTTCACGATGCCTATTGAATTAGGCGGATTAGGCTTCACCCCATCACTTATTGGTTATATTTTCGGCTCTTGCGGTGTGCTTATTGGCTTGTTTCAAATGTTTTGCTTTAGTAGATTCGTTCGATATCTTGGCGAACGGTCTCTCTTCAATATTGGAATGAGGTCATACCTTGTCGTTTTCATAGTGCTCCCGGTCATGAGCGTATACGCTCAGCAATTTGGAGTGACCGTAGTGGTATGGATTCTTATCGGCCTGGTGCTTGTCATGATGGCATTTATGGATATGTCCTATGGTTTGTGGCTCTTTTTCTGAGGTACTTTGAAGTCTGAATGACCTCCTGTTAGCATGCGTTTTCATATATATCACGGCTTCAGTACCTAGCAAACGGTCACTCGGAGCTGTTAATGGCCTTTCTCAGACAACCGTTTCTACTGCCAGAGCGATCGGACCCGCATTGGCGACATCTTTATATTCGCTCTCCATCCAACACAAGATTCTTGGAGGATATGCTGTCTATGCAGTTCTCTTCGTGCTTTCTATTTTGGGATTGTTGTTGGCAGCACAGTTGCCCTATGAGATGTGGGAAGAGCATGACAAGGATGCTCCGTAGGTATCGGTTACTACTATCAGTGAACACAGTTACGACCCTAACGGCTCTTCATATTTTCTTGATGAACAAACCGTGAAATAATACTTATTAACAGCATTTCTCACCGTGACATCCAGAACTCATTGTACACTAGTAAATTTGTGTGCATGCAATCGGCTCAGGCTCATTGTTCACTTGCTTAGCATCACAATATACAGACATCGATGCAACAAGCATTACAGGACGATTCAGCCAAGCTCAGAGTTCAGCGGCCGGATATTTTGCCCACACGATCAGAAGGTTGCTCCAATATAGCACAGTAATAGCTTGGGTTGCGGAGGAAAGGGATTGTTGCCATGTAGAAGTATAATTGAGTAAAGATGGCACACAGAACTGGCGACAGCTGGTGAAAGACTTGGAACAGCCTGGGATATAGAAGTATAGTACTTGACCTAGTACATTACGAAACTGATCGAGCCATAAGTATATATTGATATAAACAACTAGTCTGTTCAAGGTTAGTTATGTAAAGATACGATATAGTATTGGACCTATGTAGTATAATGACTAGATAGCAAACGACGTATAACCACCATGTGAATCATTAGACATCTCATCTTCTGTACCGACTCCTCGAGACTGTAGCATGCCTCCATCCAGCTGAGCAATGTTCTCCCTTAGACCCCCAGAGTGGAGACCTCTGCGAGGCGTGCATCGCTGGGACAATGAGCGGGGAAAGAAGACCTATCGTCGTGGGCCGAGACAGCCGCTGATGCCGAATAACTAGTGACACGCATGGGATGGACAGGAAGGCTGACTGGCAAGAAAGGCTGCTTGGCGAGGCGTGGCGACACGATCAGGGCAGATTCTTCCAAATGAGGCGTTATTGGACCTGACGACAACCTGCCAGTGAGGGGGCATTTCTCGGGCTGAGGCTGAGGCAGGTCCGCATCGAAGCCACGGATAACTAGATCATAGACATTTGTGTTCAGCTTTGCAATTAGCGGTTTCCTAAGCTTAGTCGGTGTTATATGGCAATCGGCATGTGCAAGTTTGCGTCGTAGAAATGAGGATGTGTCATTTGAGGGGCGTCTGTAGGCACTTATTTCGTAGAGATCTGCACTCGGGACCAAGTCAGGGGTCGAGAGGCTAGAGCCAGGAAGCGTGTCCTCTTGATCTTGTTTGTGCTTAATGTCGAAGGCAGAAGATTCGCCTGTCAGAGCGGACTCGGGGTATATACGACTCGCGGCGGCTGCAGGCTCATCGGCCATATTCATCTGGGCAGGAACTAACATGAACGGATTGTGGATATTGGCCTTACTTCCGGGGTTTGACGATAGCTCGGATCTACTAGGTGACATCTTCAGAGAAGCTTCGTTGGAGCTGAGATCGTATGGGTCTACAGGTTCAGCTGCTGAGACAAAAGGACCAGGAACAAAGGATTTCGGGTCCTTGAGCTCCGTCTTGGCTTTCAAGGGTCTAATGTGCTTAACAGGTACTTGAAGCCTGTGAGAGGCCTCCTGACCTACGAGCAGATTAGTCTGAAAAACTTTAGCTACTGAGATAGTCCCAGTGGAACTTGGTGGGATGCTCGGCGAAGTAAGCATAATTTTGGGAGAGAGACATCCCGTCGAAAAGCAAGGATATGTAAATTCATTGGGTTCATGTCGTTTAGTTTTCGGTGAGACAAGGGCACTAGGAAAGTCAAGAGATACAGCCAGATCATAGATAGTCGTTTGTATCGAAAATGTACTGATCGGAGAAGTGGCAGATCGAAGGTTATCATAGCTTGTCTTCCGTTTGAGGGGGAACATTCGCCGATGAGTTCGTTTAGGCCTGTAGTAAAGCGCAAAGTCGTCAAGATTGGCGGTGAGCACGGTACCGAATGAGGAGCTTGGCATAAAGGACGTTTCGCCATGATTAGCAAATGGGTCTCCATCATAGTAGAAGTCTTGAAGGTCCTGTGAGACCTCGTTCATTGACCTAGGTATTATGGGGGAGGTGGTTCGTATTAGATTGCTGACGGTTGCAAAAGGGGCGCGGGGAGGGGACAAGGACCTAGGACTTGAAGGCCGAACATAGTTTGGGCTCCCGTTTCGAGGGCTGAGAATCAGAAGCGAGAGGAGAGAACCTTTTTTTGCGTCTTGCAAGAGAGGTGCGCCTTTGAATCCCCGCCGTTTACCAAGGTCACCCATTTCCACGCAGGTGCTGTCTATGGGGACTACATGTTCATGTTGTTTGGAGTGATGAACAGGATTGTCCTCGATGATCTTTTGAGACGGGCAGGGTGAAGTCATCAGGGATGCAGCGTCCGAGTTCAAAAGGAAGGGCGTGAAATATATCGATGAGGTGGGCGAGGAAGGACAAGAGGCCGATGAGTTCGAGGCTTCAGGTGATGCACCGTTGATTGACAAGTGGTATTCGGGGTTGCCAATGTTAACTTGGATATCCGCCGTGTCAGGATCGAGAGGAGAACCACAGAGATCATGGGGTTTGCTCTTCTTTGCGTGGGTAGTCTTTTGCTCCTTTATTTTAAACTGTTTCAAGGTGTTCTGGGAAAGGTTTAGCAGCCTCGGAGGACTACGCCAGGTTCGTCCATGCGTAGTAACTAAGGATCGCCTTCGTAAGAACCTTGGAAGAACGAAGCTTGAATCGGCCCACCTTGAGAATCAACTGTGGTTTGAGAAAGGCAATCAGCAGGTAAAGGCTTGCCAGTGGACTGAGAAGCAACGGGAAGACGGGGGGAATGTGAAGTTGTGTCCAGCGAGTGAACAATGAAAATTAGACCTTGAACTAGCCAAGACACGATACAGAAAAATAGTTGATAAAGTCGAGCGAGAAGGTGATGCATGGCGAGTGAAGAGAGAGAAACGGCAACACCAGGCAAACTCTCGTCTACCTCATCACCTGGCCATGGCAGCCGACCCCTCATCACCGGGCTGCCCATCCCCGCCAATAATGCATGGCACAGATGCGGCTATCAAAGTTTAATAATCTCTTCAGCTGATTTCGCACGAAGCAAGATTCTGGGAATGATCTTCTGGACCCTGTTTCAGTTCGGAAAAGTTTAAAGCACCCTTGGCAGTCTCGCAGTTTCAGAATAAAACCCCCTCCTCGCCCCTTGCCCACCCGTCGTCGTTCGGTTGGCCATTTTCGTTGAGGATGGCGCCAAAATCTTACACCTGGATCAATGTTTGGTTCCTCATCACTGCTCCCCTTATGCTCTGGGATGCTGGTTATTGTCTGATGCGGTTCGTGCATTGTGTCTTCTGCCGTCAACCTTCGCAAGCCATGACATCGGACTCCAACACTGTAGACCTCGCTCAATGGTCGGCGGGGACCTTCACTGGATCTGGAAGCCATATGAAGCGTACGAAAAAGTGGACTACGTAAGAGGATCGTTTTCTTTCTGGATACATCTTTACACTGTTTATTAGGTGTATGGCGTTAAAGCCTTCGAAAATGGAGAAGGATTTGCGGGAGCTGCAGGCAAGTCTATTTCCATTATTACTACATGTATGTGATTTTTCTCACGT
>QLOK01008103.1:0-10577 GCA_003313805.1 Tricholoma flavovirens
AGGTGGTTTTGTTGATACTAATCTGGATGTCGATCACGTTGGGATAAGTGTGGAACAAGACTGGACCGAAGGCACAACAAAACGGCAAAAGGCGCACAAAAAGCACAAAAAGGCGCAAAAGTGCGGAAGTGCGCGAAATGCGGCTTTTTGTTGAAGGGTCATGTATCAGTGCACTTTTTGTATATGACATAGTCAGGAATTGTGAGGAGTCCGACGGTATGATTTGTAGGGTTTTGAATCTGTTGGTAGCGTTATTATGAGGACTTCAGTAAAGCACACGAAAAGGCGCCACTATGCGGCTAGTGTGGCTTGTGCAAACTGATCGGAATGACTGCACAAATATCGGGGTAGTTCTCGGGTGTCGTTCTAGGAGCGCAGAGTGGTAGTGAGTCGTATCATATCCTCCCAACTGAAATAATGACTGTCCTCAGTCAATTCAGCAGTCATGTGATTGCGATTTGTTTGTTTGGCGTGCTGCCACCCCTTCTTATCTATCAACCACCACCATCTATCTTCCACAACTCGTTCTACTTCGCATTTTTTACTTTCAACATGTCTTCAACTTTTGCTCTGGCCTTGAAAGGTGCCATCCTGAGCATGGAAGCGACGATTCCCGCATCTGGGAGCGATGAGGCGATGCTACAAGCCTGGGGGATGGATTTCTGCAAGAAATTGGTGCACTTTGACGTTCTGAGGCTCAGGAAATGTTTCAGGTGATGTCGGGTTATAGAATATGTACAGAAAGCGCGACGATGCGGACAATAACGATGCAGAAATTGCGGCGCTTCTAGCAAAAGCCCGCAGCATTTTCTATGCGGTTCGCGAGGTATCATGGCTGGAGTGGGGTGCGGAGTTGATGCCTGAGATGCATAAAGCGATCGCAGAAGACCAGCGACAGGCCAAATTCGAGCGTCGAGCGCAGGATCATGCTGAACAATTGTGCCTTTTTAACGATCGAGCCGAGGCGCATAAAGCACGGAGGGAGGTCTTAGAAAGAAATATGCTGGAACCAGGTGCTGACTTAGAGCGGCTTGAAGGTGAGTTTCGAGTGCTGGACGAAGCGGATAAGGCGGATGAGGTTACGGCGCACGAGTTGGAAGATGAGCGACTCGAGTTATTACGAATTGTCCAAGGTCCGACTGCAGCTGGGGATGTGGATATGGAGGATGAAATGATAGGAACACAGGGAAAAGAGACGGAAGGGGAAAGCGAACGAGAAGACGACGAAGTTGGTGACGATGGAAGTACGACTTCGAGGCGCATGACGCGCCAGAGGGTATATGTTGGAAATCCGCCGCCGATGAAAGTCTCGGAAAAGGGGGGGATGGGCGATCGAGGGCTGGTGAGCGCGTTTTTGTATTCCTTCATTTGTTTTAACCTCCGTTTGCATAGTGCGATTATTGCCATCGGACGAAGAAAACATCTTGCGTGATTATGTCTGGGAAGCGCTGCACTTTGTGCGCTAAGGCGAAACGTAAGTGCGAATGGACCAACCGCGGGGTTGCGGAGATGCACCCGGGGCAAAAGGTGGGAAAGGCGCCTCGTGCGCAAAAATCTGGTGAGTCTTAATTGTTCCTTTTTGTTTCATTGGAGTAACGAAGGTAGTTGATGCGTTTGATATGGCCGACGATGATGATGAGGTAGTGGAAGGTTTGTCAAAGGTGTGTAACTCAAAGCGCAGGAAGGTGGAGTCAGAGGAACCTGGGAGTGCACCCGAACGTCCTGCGCCTCGTTGGATTACTAGACAGGTGGCGAGTTCATCGCAAGATGTGTGTCATACTGTTCTCGTTTTCCGATCGTTCTAAAACTTTGAGCACTTGCCTAGACCCTTGGGAGCACCATAGGTCCTATTGACATTGATAAATGTCAATCGCTCGTCAACGTTCTGGGCGCCGTCCATGATAGTCTTGAGGGTGACGTACAAAGTTCGCTTGTCGATTTAGAGGTCGCGCAGAGTTGGCTTCGAAGCGCAGAAACAGCGGCCGCACAGGCGAAAATGAAGTTGTCCGCTGCGATGGAATGCCTTGAGGAATTGAAGAACTCGGAGTAGTTGAAGGGAGGACTGTTATAGATATTACTTTGTTGGATATGTTCGGAAGATTGAATTTGGGAATTGTAATGACTGTTTTTGTGTGTGTGAAGGTGCGGAAAGTGGTGTGCAACAGAAAGCGCAAAAAGTGTGCAAAAGTGCGCAAAAGGTGAGTGAGAAGAATAAGAATGAAAAAAAAATTTTGGTCTATGTTTTGGTGAATTGTTAATATGCCTTCTTCTCCTCCCAACTGAAATTTTGACTGCCCCAGTCAATGCAGTTAGTGAAAAACAAAAAAAACGAAGTTTGAAATAATTGGGAAGGCTCAGTAAATCATCATGGCCGAAAACCCATAGGTTGCACAGTCACGGACAAATGTCCAGCTGTGACTTAAAGAAAATAAGGAAAAAGTTGAAAAAGGGTGTCATAAAATAGAAGAAAACAATGAAAAATAAAAGCGAAACAAAAGGCGCTGCAAGCGCAAAATGGCGCAATCAAAGAAAATGAATTTGAAAGAAAAAGCGCAAAAGCGCAAAAGCGCTACATCATATCTTCTTTGTCGGTTTCTTCATCAACTATGTCATTGACCTCGTTCTGATCATTGTCAATCGTGTCTTCATTATCTGTGCCTGTCATTGTTGAATCCTCCATTTCCCGCAAATGCGCAGTGTTGATGTCGAGTGCAATGTCGGGTAATACGATAGATTTGCGTGCATGGTATGGAATGATGCGGAATGCAGCAATTGGTCTGTCGAATATTGTCCCATCAAGTTCGCAAATGATGTAGGCGCCACCTTTGTTTCTTGAAACAACAACGAGGGGGCCAAGGTAACGTGGTCGCATTTTGCGGTTAAGGCTCTTTTCGATCGCAGTATTGCACATAAGTACCAAATCGCCTCGCTGGAAGTTATAGTTTCGGATTGTTCGGGAGTGCGCTTTCTCAAATTGAAGGGCCGCTTTGCGCCTTGCGGCATATACTCTTGAATGGATGCGCTCTAAGTCTTCTGGTCGCTTCTGTAACGCTCGTGCGCGTCTTGCGATTAAATCGGTTACAGAGAGTACTGAATCGGGTGGGGGGTTTAAGTAGGTTGCTTCAACAATATCAAGGGGAATCAATGGCTGTGTTCCTGTAGTGATGTAATATGGTGAAACACCAAGGCGCTTTCGGATCGTAATGCGCTCTGCCCAAAACACAGAGTACAACGAGTGGAACCATTTGGCTTCAATGCCATCTGCAACTTTGACGAGTGCTTGTCGTACATCGAAGTGCGATCGTTCAACTATACCATTTGCGCGTGAGTTATAGCCAGAAATGCGGATATGGTTGATGTGGTAGCGCTTGCTGAGATGTGCTAGTGCTTTGATGAAGGCTGGGCCATTGTCAGTGACGATCTTGTACAGTGCTCCCCATCGGCATATAATGTCTTGGAATATCCAATCACCGAGAGCTGTCGCATTTTCTTTAGCAAGTGCACGGAATTCGGGCCAGGTAGAGAGTGAACAGCGCCCCTGCACGATATACTTCTTGCCTGCAGAAGCTGGTAAGTGCATAGTATCAATGAAAACCTTGCCGAACAACGGTGCGGGTGTTGCAACGATTGGGGGAATGAGTACTTTCTGTGTCTGTTGAATCTGGCAATTATGACAAGTGCGCACGAACCAAACAATGTCTTCATTAACATGCGGCCACCAAAAGCGCTTGAGTACAGCAGCTCGGGTCGCATAGAATCGCTTATGCCCAATATTTTCATGCACGGAGTGCAGAATTGCGAGTCGTCTTGACTGCCAAATGACAAGCTGGTGCACACCCTGCGGATGGCGTCGCCATAAGCATTTGCTGTCCTTGAAAAATCCTGTGGTGAAGCGCAGAAAAGCGCTATATTCAGTATCCGATATGTTGTCTGGTCTCTGCAAAGTATCCATCCAAAGCCATAAACCGTCCAACCGTTCATCTTCTTCATCTGCTGCTGGACTGCGAGGTACTTGGCTATAGTCATCATCATATGTGTGTGGAGCATTGCGTAAACTTTGCGCATTTGATGTCGGTTCGGGTTGGGTAAGCACAAGCGATTGCGGTGTGTACGAGTGGCCGACTGGGTGTAAAGTGTGCATGAAGCCATGTACTGCATCGATCCAGTCTTCGAATTCTTCATCATCACTATCTTCTGGGTCTTCAGGTTGCCTAGGTCTGCGCGATAGTCCGTCTGGTCCATGGACCACTCCTCTGACATGTACTAGGGTGAAGTGGAACATAAGAATTGAAACAATCCAGCGATTCATGCTGGCGGAAGGTTGGATATCAGGGTTTTGTAGCATGCCCTTGATGTAGCGTGCATCGGTTTCAACAATAAGATTTCGTACTCCAATAATGTAGAGTCGCAAAGTACGAAGGGCGCGATAAAGTCCGTAGAGTTCTAGCTTTGGTTGCGAAAAGCGCATTTCGTGATCGTTAAGCGTAATGGAACCGAATCTGTTATAAATGCGCTTTTTCGAACTGTCGCTATCTTCTTGACAAAGGTAGTAGCCGATTGTGATTTGCGAGGTGTCAACTGCTAAGATAACTGGAGAGTCGGACATATAGTCGATCGGTTTAAGCGCAGGGCAATCGAGTACAGCTTGCTTAATATCATCTTGTGCAGCACTTTGTTCAGGACCCCATTCGAAGGGTATGTCTTTGCGCGTAAGTTTCGTGAGTGCATTGACACGATGCGCATAATTACAGATGTAAATGCGCATGAGTCCGACTGTGCCGAGGAAAGCGTGAACCTCGGAAAGCGTTTGGCAGGGTCCCCAGTTGCGAATAACGTTGACCTTGCTCTCGTCTGGCTTTCTTCCGGATGGCGTACAGTAGTGTCCGATAATAACGAAGTTCTCCACACATAACATAGACTTTGTTCCTGAGAACGTGCCACCGCTGTATTTCATGCGCTGCAATATGCGATTGATAGTCTGGAAATGCTCCCATACGAAGCGCCTAATGCCTGGATTTGAAGAGAGAGTTTCGCAGCTACCATCAGGTAAGAGATAGCAAGTTAATGGGCCTTTAATAGGAACGTCGTCAATGTATGGGATGGTGTAAGTCAGGATTTCCGGTTGAAGAATGTAACAGACATCATCATGGAAGATGGGAACTGAATTCGTCCATCCCATTGGGAGGGTAATGAGGCGCATCGCACCATAAGGCGTCTGGAATGTCGTGAAATCGCGGGATGATTCCTTGATTAATCGTTCATCGTATCCGACGTATAGATCCAAAACAGCGCTGCACAAGCGGCCTGCAAACTGTTCCGCGAGGTGTTCAGAGATAGGAGTAATGCCTGAGTGTCGGATGGTAACTTGATTGAGAGGTTCTAAACTGTGTACGATGCGCAGCGCTTTTCCATCTTTCATGAGCGTACAGAACCATCTCGAACGATAAGCGGAATTCGAGCGCTCATAAACACCTGATTCGATCTTCTTGCGGATGATAGCGCAAACTTCATTGTAAATGCCAGGTGGGATCGGTATATTGCGCTCGATCCAAGGTGTATGCGGTATGACAGGTATTTCGACCGGTGGAAAGAATTCGGTTTTGAAGCTACCTTGTTCTATGTCGCTCCAGGCGAATGCGCAATTTTGCAATGACATCAAGTGATGCAATAGCTTCATTTCTTCGGGTAACAAAAAATCGCGATGGCGCTCTTGAAGCGCACGCATGCGTTCCTCAGTATAACGTCCGGTCGGTACAAAAGGTGGTGGATTCTGTGATAATGTGGGTAATTCTTCAAGCGGGTCACCAATGATGTTGCGCTCGATGCAGAATTCGTTCGGGACTGATGCGATTACTGGTTTTACCTTTTTCGCTACTGGTTTGTACTTTTTCTTCATCACTACTCCTTTTCACGTTACAATCATTGGCTGTTCTTTGAAGATAGAGCGCGGGGTGATTAGGTCGGTGATATGGGCAGGGATAAATGCGGGTGAGTCTGTTGGAGATAAATGTGCAAGCATAGGAGTGTTGGTACACTGAGATAAATAAAGGCGTGAAACGATGGCACTTGATGGTACAGAATTGGTCTGAAGAATGGTGGCATACTGGGAAATTACGTAGGAATGAGTAACTGGGTCGAATTTGATGATGATGGCAACTTCTCCTTGATCTTCAATCAATTCCTCGAAGCGATGCGAAAATTTGCGCTTTCCAGAAAAGCGGCTTTTGAGTATTGCATAGCTGGCAAAGGTAGATGATGACGCGGTTTTCCTCGGGGCTTTGTAGGTACTGTCGTGACCATTCCAGAGTTTGGATTGCTAATGGTTATGGTTTGCGCTTCATTCGCAAAATTGCGCACTACAGATCGAGTCAATACGTCGAAGGGGCGGCCGAGGAGGATGTCATATGCCAGCGATCGAATAACATGAACCTGGATGTATATGACAATCGTACCGATGTGGGCTGGAACATTGCGCGCAAGTCCGAGTGACTGGTCTACTTCTCCATTTGTGGACTGCATGTATAAGCGAATGCGCGGATCATATTGAAGGCTGAGATCGTGACAGACTGCTTCTGACATCGCTATAATCTGCGATCCAGGGTCGACAATAGCTTCCACATATTCCTGGTTGTCAATTAACATGTCTATAGAGCGCAGTGCGTGCGATTCCTTTGTGACTATGAGTATGTCGGGATCTTGCACTTCGCCCAGACGGAGGTTGCTGATGTACTGTTTGAAGGGGTTGGAAAGAATGATAGGGTCTGGAGGGGCTAGCGCACTAGATGCTGGTGGAGTCACGTTAAAACGTTTCTCATCTTGGTCTATGGTATTGAGCACAAATTGCGCGAAGGGTATTTCGGATGCGATGTTAGTTGAGGTGGTTTCTGGACTTGTGGTCGACATGCGCTTTGGAGTGACCTGTTCCCTGTGACGTTGACGCAAATCGGGTGAAAGAGATAGCAATTCTTCGTGGGAGATGGTTACGGAGTGCGCTTTCATTGTGTGTTGATAAACCTCGTCAATAATCTTCAGGTTATGGATCGGGACTACTGTGCGGGTAATGAACTCTTTGCCTTTCGAAGTGTTCGATGGTTGATTGGTTGTAGTTGAAGGTGGTGCGAAACGGGCTTCTGGAATATTGGAATATGGATGCACTGGCGGATCCTCGATTGTCTCAGGGTGAGGATCGATAGCAACCGAAGGCTGGTGTTCGTTGATCGGAGCTGCTTGGGGTGTTCCACTGTGTGCGCTTTCCTCGTTCTGCAGGTTGCGCGGAGGGCGGCGCACGATTTCTACTCCATCAAATACTTGTTTCCTTCATAAAGTCATAAGCTCTCGTTCGAGCGCATGAATGCGGTCTTCTTTAGTCAAATGCGAAGATGGTACTTGTTGCGCAGGAGTTGTAATAGGTGGCAAAGTGGATACATAAGTCGATTGGGTGGGCGCTTTCGTGGCTGGTGATGGTGCAATGTCATAGATGAGCTGCACATTTGTGTTCGGAGAGAGTCGTCCTTCTATGATTTGGTTTGGGTTACGTCTATGCCATTCCTCGATGCGCTCGGCCAAGTGCTTTCCTGGAATAGATCTAGGGACAAAGCCACCACCTGGAAGGACAACGCACCCTTCAGCGTTTTGTCTGCACTTGCCATCATTTACAAGGCGCTCAATGGTAGGACAATTGGTTATGTAGTGGCCAGCCTGTCTGCAACCATTGCAGGTGTCATTGCCATAAGTGCATGGTGCAGGTGGTTCTCTCCGAGTCGTTCCTAGTGCAGTAATGATTGTCTGCATCATGCGCTTGAATAGTGCTCCGAAATCTTCTGTCTTGATTGCTGGGGCACTTGGTACTGTAGTAGGCGCAGGTGCCGGCGCTGTGGGTGCAGCATATGGCACATAAGGGGAATATAATGGTGAAGAGGATGCTGCATTATGGAATGAAAAGTCGGGGAGTGGCTGAAAATAGCGAGCTGGTCCATCAAAGATGAAGTCGATTGCCTCACAGATGGCATCTAAAGAATATGGGACATTTGCGGCTTGATTTGGAACAGCGATAGAAAGGCGGTTCAAAATGCGCTCGAGCTGATCAGCTCGGAATACTCTAACAAACATCCTGCTCTGATCAGAGCACGCGATTATGCCTTGTCCTACCAGATACTTGCTGATGTTAAAGAACGAGCGATAATACCTAGCAATGTCTTCGGAAGTGACCAAACCAACATGTGCTGTTTCGCCGATTAACTTGTCAAGATCACTGATGCTCCATTTACTACCAAGCCGGGATCCAGGGTAGAGCTTGTGGACGGCCTCCTTGAAGGCATCGTAGCTATGCGCAGCATCGTACTCTGGTAATTGCTTCCAAGTGTCTGCGGTGTCGCAGTCTAAATAGCGCACAGTGTGAAACTTCTTATCGGTCTCATTGGTGATGCTACAGTCTTGGAGAAGTTGTGCGACTTCATCAAAGTAGCACTGGAGCTCGCGGGGTTTTACGGGATCAAATCGTGGCGCATTTTGGTTGGATGCAGCAGGCATATGCTGAGTTGCCATAGTTGGTAAAGGTGGAAGTGTCGGTGGTAGAGGAATTAGGAACGGATTAGGTGGTGAAGAATGCGCCGAAGCAGAGGGTGTAAGAGTACTGAGAGATGATATGGGGGAATTCTCGATGGTAGACAGTGCGGTCGAGTGGTAATCGTTGTGTAGGAATAGTGCTTTGATGTTTGTAACTTGTCCGAGGTTATGCGCTGCAGATAGAAGCTCTGTGCAAAGGTTGCGAATTGGATGAATAATGAAGGATGAAGGGCGAGTCGACGAAGGTCTAAATGAGGTTGTTTCAAACCAGAACCCTTGTGGTGGGCTCCAGAATGATGATTGTAGTTGGTCCTTGGTGTGAGATCAACCAAAAAGAAACAAGTAGCGCAGATCCCTACCACTGTAGGTGCACTAGATATGCGAGGATTCAATTAGAGGGCCTCGAATCGTCCTTCAAGCTACTTGTGACCTGTCTGATGAGTATGAACGAACGTGGTGGTGAAAGCACACGACAATTGATCGAGATATGGAAAAAGCGCAGAAAGGCACAAAAATGCGCAAATGCAGTCGAGAGTGCAAATGTGAACAACTGTAAAACAGAATAGAAAATGTTAAGGATTATGGTAGAGGTAGAGGTATAAGTCAATATTATGCAAAATAACCCAAGGATGACTTAGTTGAAGTCTGAGCGTAAAGCAATGCGACGATAAGGCGCTTTGTACGAAAAGCGCAACGAAGAACGAGACTATACGAGAGCGCAGTGCAAATATTTCAAGAGACGAAGTATTTTTCGAACTAGAGACTATGTGGGGAAGCGAGGTAATTCTCCTTCTTGTTCTTTCTTGAAGCACTATGTACAGGTCTTTTATACTACAAAAATCATACAAATGGAGATATATGAAAAGGTGAATAAGCGCAAGGTACTAGATAGAAGATCCGTCTGATAAAACAATAAAAGATACCAGTCTTTATAATATTGCGCTCTTGCTGGTGGTTTGACATATGTGCAGAAAGAGGTGGGTTGCAGGGATCACTGATGATACCCGTTATTGATGTGCCACTAGTGCTAGCTCCATTTGTACCATATGGGTAGACAGCAATCGTGCCTCGGGCTTCTGCGGAGTTCGTGTGAACACAAGTGCTGCGCATTATGAATCAATGATGTCATAGGTGCGCCTTCATCAGGTGGTTTTGTTGATACTAATCTGGATGTCGATCACGTTGGGATAAGTGTGGAACAAGACCGGACCGAAGGTGCAACAAAACGGCAAAAGGTGCACAAAAAGCGCAAAAAGGCACAAAAGTGCGGAAGTGCGTGAAATGCAGCTTTTTGTTGAAGGGTCATGTATCAGTGCACTTTTTGTATATGACATAGTCAGGAATTGTGAGGAGTCAGACGGTATGATTTGTAGGGTTTTGAATCTGTTGGTAGCGTTATTATGAGGACTTCAGTAAAGCGCACGAAAAGGCGCCACTATGCGGCTAGTGTGGCTTGTGCAAACCGATCGGAACAACTGCGCAAATATCGGGGTAGTTCTCGGGTGTCGTTCTAGGAGCGCAGAGTGGTAGTGAGTCGTATCAACGGCTATCTAGGTGCTTTGCAATTCCAACAACATGAAGGACCTTGGGCACCTTCTAGCATGGTGAAGGTGCCCATGCATATGGTCGACAAGACACATTCCGGTTGAAGGCACTTTCATCAATGAATACCAGGTGTTCTTGTTCATAATTCATTCCTATGATAAGCTGATACTGGGCGCTGATATGACTCCTTACCGCTCTGCGCTCCCCAAACAACATCCTATGACCACCTTGATACTTGCGCCTACCTTCTGATCGATTCACATGAGCTTCACTCACCGCATCGATGAGCCTTTGTCATGCGCTTTGGCTTACTTCTCATCACAAAGCTTCTGACATGTTCAGCGGCTTAGGAGTATTGCCATCCAACATTCTATGGTTGTTGCTTACATCATATACATAAAGCACATAGGTTCAACAAACCTCCGACAAAAGCCGCATTTCGCGCACTTCCACACTTTTGCGCACTT